>CM069155.1:32528160-32638160 GCA_035221665.1 Okamejei kenojei
GTTGTATCTGGCCGTGAGGGTTGGCGTAAATACACTTCCCCTCATAAATTTAGGACACCAGGTGGATGAGCCTATACAATGTCCAGGATGAGGTATAGTTCACTCCTGCGCTGTTATGGCACTGTAGCTAAGGCACATCGAAATGGGCCAGCTAGGAATTCCAGGACATCAGGATTGTTTGCGGGTAGTATCTTTGGACTACAGAAAGCCTCCCACTTCCTGATCTGTTTGATTCGCCGTCCCTTATTCTCTCATATCTGAAGATTCAATGCCCTCGTGAGAAGCCCGCCTGACTAGTGGTCTTTTTTTAAACCTCTCCAACAATTAGTGACCAATGCAGGGTGACTGTCCCCCTAAAGGTGTGTAATTAATTTGGGTTTTCCCATCGGAAGCCATGGTCGTTAAAAAGTTGAAGGATAATCGTACCATGGCGGGAGGCCATCCGGAATGATATCCCCCCCCAATGTTTTAATGCCCCCCCCCCCCCCCCAAATTTTAGCAATTCCATTTAATTTTCTGCATACCCACGATGAGGCAAAATGTGAATTGCTACAAAACATTTTCCCCCAATGGATAGAAAACGCATCCTATTGCCTATTAGCCCCATTGGTCTTTTCCAAACACATACGTTGGTATCTGATGTTCAACCGGACACAAAGAGTCAATATCTGTGTCCCATAGTGAGTATAATGTCCTACCAACAATTTGGGGGTTCAACATCCACTTCGATGTTTGTCATGAATACTCGTGACCTGTTCCGCCACTGTATTAACGACAACTTCTGGCAAATAGTCCTGTAACCCAAAATTTCTCTCGATGCCCAGTGCCAAATTGTTTTGCCAATTCATCATCGAATAGCGACCTTATACCATCCCATATGATTGTATAGCCACCACTGTAAGTGTTAGCTATTTGAGGCGGACATGTAATCCCGTTAGTTAGTACAGTAGCCCGCAGTCCCATGAAAATCCTAACAACCTCAATATAAAATTATCCCGAGTGACTGACTTAGGGAAACTCTTGAAAGCCCCATCTGCCACCTCAACTGAACATGTGCAGTTGCACCCTCACCTTGTGCGCTTTGCGTCAGTCTGTAAGCACCCGGATGGTTGCTACAATGATGGGTCTGTGACCCTCGCTAATATTTCAAATCCACCATTTGTACTCGCTCTACCCTTTGGTGGTAATCCGGATGGTCGATCAAAGTGCCCAGTAATTTCCCTTTAAAGCTGCATCTTTGTTCTTTGTAAAATTTTTGTAATGTAACGGCCGAATTGCGCAGCTGAGATTAGCTACCATTTCCCTAGTACTTTTGCCGTTTGCCGATGGTCCGGTACCCTGGCACAACAAGGCTGTGGCACGCTTCTATTAATAGCTATAAAAGCATTGTGGTTGGATGGTGATCACATTAAAGGTTGATTTCTAGGGTGACCCCAAAATAAACCATAATTGGTAGGGGTGCAAGTTTTAGACATGTCTGGATTGGATTACCAATCCTAGCTTCCTAAATAAAGATTAGTCGCCATAACTGCCCGTATAGCCAATTGGAGATGTCTTACCCACAATAAGTAAATCTGTCGTAAATAAAGCCATGACAATGAAAATTTTGTTGTCGGAAGGAGGGCCAATATAGGTTTCACTAATTAGTAATAGTCTGGGGCTGTGATGAACCATTGGCAATGCTTTGTATTCCCACAACTGTTCTTCCAGCACAAATTTCAGAAACCTTTCTGTGAGATTCAGTGATGGCACTGTATAGTATGCATCATTTAAAATCGATGCAGCCATAAGTACCCCCGGTTAGATCATCTGCTTGGCTGTTTCAAAGGTATCCATTTTAAAGTGGGTATATTGTATACAAAAGTGTACAGCTCAGTTAGGTCTATAATAATTCAACACCCCTCCCCCATCTATTTTTGGTTTTGCGTGACGATGTTGGACACAAACTCAAGGGTTCGTGCGTTGTATTCCCAATCACCCCTTTTGCGCAAGCCGTAAAATTTTGGCATTTCCTGCATCAACCTCTTTTTGATAGAGTGTAAATTTCGATGAGACGAAATGCTGTGTAGGGGATTTTGACCATCACTTAATTCTATGACAAAACCTTGAACACACATTGTAAAATAAACACGTCAGTGTGATAGTGTCCCAATTCCCCAAAGGCCCGCAACCGCCACCAATTTAGTGCTGAAGAGATGCTACTGTCTGAGAGAACCAGGCCCCCTTACCATCCATGGTAACAAACGGCACGGTCCTGGTGTATGGCGTTTTGGGAGACTTTGTGGAGGTTGTCGGATGGCGGCCGCATCTACCATGCAGGCCGCTGTTTGCCCTTGCCACCAAAAAAGGCCGTGTCGGTTGGGAAGAGGAGGTATAGGTCCTTGGTGTCCTATCCGTCTGACGTGGTTTCTAGTTGGTGTAGGGTTGTTGCCGGTGTATGGTGAAGTCTAGTCGGAGGAGGTTTCCATAAGGCCCGCGTTGTTTTGCCTCCTCATCTAGTTCCTTCACTTGTTTTGGATAGATCTGTTCCAAAACATTTTGATTATGCGGTGGAGCGGTAGATGGACGGCCCAACCCCGGCAAATTGGGTTGAGAAGTGGGCATTTATAATGCAGCGCTTGCTGCAGGCAGTTGATCTCGTACAGGTCTTTGCATAAGAGAGCCAGAGCATCCTGTTGCTCGCTGGACACATTGTCGCCCATCCCAAGGGTCCTAGTCATACGCCGTTAAAGAGCCCGTGGATAGGAGCTTCAGATCACCACTGGAGACGGCACATCCTGCATCTTGGTGGCCCGTGCTTCAAATGTCCCCAGTGATCAGAGCATTGACCAGGTGAAACACTGATATTGATGCAGTACTCAGGTGGTTTTATTTTTCTCCATTGTCTCATTAAGTACCTGACCCTGAAGTTGGTGAGTGGTCAGGAATCAATGTGCCCGTCAGTTTTTGTGGTAGCAGGGGTTCCCCGCAGTGTGTGTGCCGTGGCAAACTTGCCCACACTCCAGCATGTCCTCCTCGTCTCTGGCTTCTGCGTCATCCGCATCCCAGGGTCCGTCTTCGAAAGTCAGCGGCCGGCAACTGCAGGCACATCCTAGCTGGGGAGACGAGGCTGATTGGACTCCTGGCGCTTGCTTGTAGCAGGCCCACGAGTCCCGTTCCTCCGTCCCTGTCCCGCAGGAGGAGATGTTCCACCTAAAGAGCTTCCAACCGCTCATGCGACCGTCCCTGCTATTTCAGCGGACAAGCTGAACTTTCCCCAGGCCCTGCGATTTCACTGGGGCTTACCACCATCGACCACATCCATCCGAAAGGTGCCTGATATGGTCCGATGACAGTCCGTCCGTGGCCTAACCGCTCGAGTAGGCTCATACTACTCCCGCACAGGACTCTCCGCTAGGCCTGTCTTCTTCTCGCAGACTGTGGCGGCCCACGCTAGTCTGTGATACAAGCAGGTGAGTTGGGAAGTCGGCGCCGGCCCCCAGAACCTGGCTCCCCGAGTCCGTGCAGGCTTACCTCCACTGTCGCCCAATAATCGGCGTGGAGGCGCATGGTCGGCCGCTCCCAGAGCTAAAAGCTGACCGTACCGTCTACTGCTGCCACCAACGCCCTTGACCGCAAGCCTGACGAGGTGTTTTGCCGGCAGCACACACTGCTCCTGCAGGCACTGCTCGACGCAGCAGCATGTAGTTCTGCCAGACTGCCCTACGACCGATATCCTCTGGCAGTTGTACGTGGGCGGCGTGCAGCTGCAGGGCTCCCCTGTACGCAGCTATCCCCCGGCCCAGTCCCCCGTGGTCTGCTGGAACTCGGGGTGAGGTCGCATGGTGACGAGCGAGGCTCCTTCCCACGTACCTGTTTGCCCCCCCCTCTTCCTGGGGGATGGGGGCTCGAAGTCTGGGTCCAGCAGGCTCCAGCTCCCGGTGCGGTTAAACCATTCAGGTGATGAATCGGGCGCGTATGTTGTAACGGAGCTAGCCCGATTTACGCAACATTCTTGCCCCCGAAACCGTCCCGAAGCTTGCCCGGTTGGTGCTTGCAGCTCCGGTGACAAAGGGCCGCTGGCTGGTCGATGCCCCGCGGTACTTCCTGGAGAGCGTTGCCTTCCGTTTCCCTTTTCTCCATCCTGTAAGAGTAAGGTTTCTACTTACCTGACGGTACTTATGAAGGAGCTGGTGGAGAGGAGCGCACTCCCCCCCCCCCCCCAGCTTGTCGATGCTAATGCGCGCGACGATATGTCGCGCATGCGTGCTGGCGGGGTCTTCACGAAGTCACTCACGTGACTCCGAAGTAAAAAATAAGTGTTCTTTCCACCTTTCTATTGGACATTTTTTATACTTACTTCATTTTTCCCAGTCCCTTCTGATGCCTTCAGTTGTTGTATTTCTGCATTTAGAAATAAATATTATATATATATATGAGATCAGATTTGCTGATTCAGCCTTTGTATTCATTGCTTTCATCCAGTAAATCTGATGGCATATTGCGAATATTTTTGTGCATATTTTTTCAGATAGTCACATATTTTGAAATATTTAAAATACTAATTGTTTCCCCAAATTGTATTTTAAAAGTTGTAATTGTTTAAATGGTAATAATTTTTCCCGTTTCATACAAATCTCCCAAGGTTTAATTCCCTGTCTTTCCCATTGTATAAAGCTCTTATCTATAAATGAGGGTTTAAACGAAGGGTTTTTAACGAATAGGGGATAGGTGAGATAAATTTCTTAATTTTAAGTTGTATTTTATTTCCCAATTTTAATTGTACTATATATAATTGGATTTTTGTTATAATTTGTATTATTCAACATCTTTGGTGAAAGAAGGGTCGCTCCAATATTACAAGGGCAGCAGTCCTCTTTCTCCATGATAATCCACTCCGGTTGCTGGGGAGAGTTATCCAGCAATTGAATCATATTTCTAATATTTACAGACCAATAGTAATACATGAAATTAGGGAGAGCTAATCCCCCTACTGCTTTGCGTTTATTCAAGTGTGATCTTTGTAATCTATGGGACTTATAATCCCAAATAAGATTTGTAATATCCGAGTCCAGTTTAAAAAAAAAACTTTTTGGGTAGGTATATTGGGATTGATTGGAACAGGTATAAAATTTGTGGTAGAAAAATCATTTCTATGGCGTTTATTCAGCCTATTAAGGACATCGGAAGCGTTTTCCAAAATTTAATTAAATTATATAGTTTCTTAAGTACAGGGTTATAGTTTGCATTAAACATGACTTGATATCTTCTAGTGAGTTCAATACCCAAGTGTTTAAATTTTTCCATAGCTGTTTTAAAAGGAAACTGTAAGAGATGTGTAGAAGCTTTCGGTTTTATTGACATGATTTCACTTTTATTCCAATTTATTCTACATCCAGAAAATGATCCGAAATCCTCGATTAAGTTTAAAATATTGGGTATAGTGATATGAGGTTATGTGATGTACAATAGTACATCATCAGCGTATAATGATATTTTATTGTTTGAATATTTTGTATTATAGCCATGTATATTCGGACGAGTTCTAGGGTTATAGAATAATTTCTACTCATTTCTAGGGTTATAGAATAATTTCTATAACATAGAATAATTTCTATGTTTCTATGTTTCTATGAGGGCAAATAACAGCGGTGATAATGAACATCCTTGTCTATTACCACTTGACAATTGAAATTTCGTAGATAAAATATTATTAGTTAATATTCTGGCCGTTGGCTTATTATATAATAATTTAATCCATAGAATGAAATTCTCTCCCAGTTCAAATTTTTGCAATACCTTAACCATATAATCCCATGCAACCTGATCGAATGCTTTCTCTACATCCAACGAAATAATTGAAAGTTTTTTGATCTTCAATTTGGAGTGAATGCATTATGTTGAGCAGACGTCTCAAATTATTAAATGATTGTCTCTTAGGATAACCCCCGTTTGATCCGGATGTATTAATTTACTGGCATACTTAGTTAATCTTCTAGCTAATATTTTCGCTAATATTTTTTTGATCTGTGTTCAACAACGCAATAGCTCTATATGATCCGGGTTCTTCCACATCTTTATCTTTCTTAAGTATTAATGTAATCGTTGATTCTGCTAGTGTTTTCAGGTAGTATTTGTTCTTTAAAGGCATATGTATACATTTTCTGTAGGCGTGGTGTAAAATATGTCATAAAAACCTTTATAGAATTCATGACTAAATCCTTCAGACCTGGTGTTTTTTTTTTCCATTTTTTAATGAGATTATTGTTTCTTCTATTTTCTTATTTGAGATTTGTGATCCCAATTCCTCTTGTTCCTGCAACTCCTAGTTTGGGAAGATTACAATTATCCAAGAACTCTGTAACTTTATTGGTGTCCCCGTTTGTCATTTTAAATGTATACAAATTCTCATAAAATTGCGCAAATCTTTTTATTAATATCATTCGGTAAAGTTAATACTTCCCCTACTATCTGATTTGATCTTTGAAATCGTATGTTTCCGTTTTCTCGTTTTTTTAACTGACGTGCCAGAAGTTTATGGGGCTTATCCCCAAAATTCAAAATGTTCCTGTCTTGTAATTTGGAATAATCTTATAGCTTTCACTGATAATAATTTATTTAATATAATTTCAGTATTAATATTTTATTATGTTTATCCATAGTTAGGTCTTTAGCATTATCTATGTCCAATTGTCTAATTTGTTCTTCCAACTGTCTTTGTTCATTCTTATTTTTTTTAATTTCGAAAAGCTTGTATGAGATTATAACACCTCGAATAAATGCTTTAAAAGATTTCCATAATAATGTAGGTGATGTGTCTGGCGTGTCATTTATTTCGAAAAAAAAGATTCATTTGCTGTTTTAGATATATACTCCCCATGCGGGTCTTTTATATGTTTGAGGGTTGTACCTCCAAAACGGTTTATTCTTAGACATTCCTTCCATTTTTAAAAAAGATAGTTTGTGGGGAGTGATCTGAAATCGTATTTGTATGGTATTTTGGTTTCAAAGTATACGGAATTAATTTTGTATCTACCAGGAAATAATCTATACGTGAATATGTCTTGTGTACCATTGAATAGAACGAGTATTCCCTGCCAGTCAGATTTGCAATCCTCCAAACATCTGTTCTATTTGTATTTTTTATGTATGTGTTTAAAAGTTCGCTAGTTTTAGATTTCGTATTATGTCTCTGTTTTTGACTAGATTTATCTAAGTAAGGGTCTAACACACAATTGAAGTCTCCACCGATTATAACATTCTGGTAATTATATTCTGCGATTATATTCAAAATTTTATTGACAAAATGCAGATTGTCAAAGTTGGGCGCATATATATTTACCAAGGTAATTGGGGTAGCATGGATCTCACCGGTAACTATCAAATATCTCCCGTCCTTATCTGTTGAGGTATTTTTCTGTTTAAATGGTATGCCTTTCCGAATAATGATAGACGTGCCTCTAGATTTTGACGTATATGACGAGTGAAAAGTTTGGCCTATCCAGTTTGCCCTTAATCTAGCTTGATCTTGAAGTTTAAGATGCGTTTCTTGAAGAAAGATAATATCTGTGTTCTATGCTTTCAGCTGAGCTAAGATCTTACCGCTTTTAATGCGTTCGTTAACACCCCTAATGTTCCAACTGCAGAATGAGATACCTCCCAGTTTATTTTGTTTATTGTCTTGCATTTTGAGACATAACATTTGCCCAACCAATCACAAGCATGCCTTTAGCATCAGGGCCTAGCTGCACCTGCTGAATCCCAGACATCTTGACAACTTGTAGGCCATCAGAACAGAAACCTTCTGCAACTCCTTCCAGGCTTCAGATTACCTGGAACCATCTATGTCACATGAGTCTCCAGCTCCCTGCAAATAACCATATAATAACCATACAACCATATAACAATTACAGCACGGAAACAGGCCATCTCAGCCCTTCTAGTCCATGCCGAACATTTACTCTCACCTAGTCCCATCTACCTGCACTCAGATCATACCCCTCCATTCCTTTCCCGTCCATATACCTATCCAATTTATTTTTAAATGATAAAAGCGAACCTGCCTTCACCACTTCCACTGGAAGCTCATTCCACACAGCTACCACTCTCTGAGTAAAGAAGTTCCCCGTCATGTTGTCCCTAAACTTTTGTCCTTTAATTCTCAAATCATGTCCTCTTGTTTGAATCTTCCCCACTCTCAATGGAAAAAGCTTATCCACGTCAACTCTGTCTATCCCTCTCATAATTTTAAAAGACCTTTAATCAAGTCCCCCCTTAACCTTCTGCGCTCCAAAGAATAAAGACCTATCTTGTTCAACCTTTCTATGTAACTTAGGTGCTGAAACCCAGGCAACATTCTAGTAAAATCTCCTCTGTACTCTCTCTATTTTGTTGACATCTTTCCTATAATTTGGCGACCAGAATTGTACACCATATTCCAGAATTGGCCTCACCAATGCCTTGTACAATTTTAACATTACATCCCAACTCCTATACTCAATGCTGTGATTTATAAAGCTGTCTTTACCACCCTATCTACATGCGATTCCACCTTCAGGGAACTATGCACAGTTATTCCTAGATCCCTCTGTTCAACTGCATTCCTCAATTTGCTACCATTTACCATGTACGTCCTATTTTGATTTGTCCTGCCAAGATGTAGCACCTCACATTTATCAGCGTTAAACTCCATCTGCCATCTTTCAGCCCACTCTTCCAAATGGCCTATATCTCTCTGTAGACTTTGAAAATCTAGTTCATTATCCACAACACCATCTATCTTAGTATCATCTGCATACTTACTAATCCAATTTCACACACCATCATCCAAATCATTGATGTATATGACAAACAACAGTGGACCCAACACAGATCCCTGAAGCACCCCACTATTCACAGGCCCCCAACCTGACAAACAGTTATCCACCATTACTCTCTGGTATCTCCCATTCAGCCACTGTTGAATCCATCTTGCTACTCCACTATTAATACCCAACAATTGAACCTTCTTAACCAACCTTCCATGTGGAACCTTGTCAAAGGCCTTACTGAAGTCCATATAGACAACATCCACCGCTTTACCCTCATCAATTTCCCTAGTAACCTCTTCAAAGAATTCAAGAAGATTAGTCAAACATGACCTTCCAGGCACAAATCCATGTTTATCCAGATGATTATCTCTAAGTATCCTTTCCATTAATTTGCCCACCACTGACGTCAAACTAACAGGTCTATAATTGCTACGTTCACTCTTAGAACCCTTTTTAAACAATGGAACAACATGCGCAAAATACCAATCCTTCGGCACCATTCCCGTTTCTAATGACATTTGAAATATTTCTGTCATAGCCCTTGCTATTTCTACACTAACTTCCCTCAATGTCCTAGGGAATATCCTGTCAGTACCTGGGGATTTATCCACTTTTATATTTTTTCAAAAGTGTCAGTACTTCCTCTTCTTTGATCCTCAGTTTCCATAGCTTACCTTACTTGTTTCCTTACCTCACATAATTCAATATCCTTCTCCTTGGTGAATACCGAAGAAAATACATTATTCAATATCTCCCCCATCTCTTTTGGCTCTGCAGATAGCTGTCCACTCTGACTCTCTAATGGACCAATTTTATCCCTCGTTATCCTTTTGCTATTAATAAAGCTGTAGACACCCTTTGGATTGATGTCACCCTTAGTGAAGCAGGTTTCACAAACATCTTAACGGACATCGGCCATTTTCCCAAATACCCAAATTCCTGATATCCGCAGGTGTTGCACGGATTGACCTGGCCTGGCGATGGTGTTGGTGTCCTCTACCGCTGCTTGGCCTGGGACCCCTCGCATCCTGCGGCCAACGCTCGGCCTCCCGCAGCCGAGCCTGGGACCCGCAAAGCTCCCCCTAGAGAGCGGGAGGTGAGACCACACGCAGCCCGCTCACCACCAGCCGCCATCTTGAAATGGGGCCCTTGTCCAGAGTCCGTTGCCGTCGGCAACTCCCTCCACCCTCCTCGCCGGTTCCTGGTCTTCGGGATTGAGCAGGAGACGAGCCTCGGAGGAGATTCCCACTCCAGACGAGTTTCCCGGTTCCGTGGTGGGCACTTAGATGCTAGATCCCTCTGCTCTACAACACTACCAGACGCCTACCATTTACTGTGTAGGTCCTGCCCTTGTTCGACATCCCCAAAATGCAAACACCTCACACTTCTCTGTATTAAATTCCATCAACCATTCCTCCGCCACCTGGCCAATCGATCCAGATCCGGCTGCGATCGTTCACAACCACAGAATTTATCCTCTTCTTCCGGCAGCTGAAACATATGTAAAACTTCCACTTTGCTGTTCAAACTGCTCTTCTTGATTGGGACATCTCTTGAAAAGATTAAAGATTATTTTAATATGGTTACCATTAAGAGCAGCCTTTGTCTCATGAAATGTCTCATGCACACATTTGTTTATGAATCACTCGACTCATGAAATACAAAGAAGTGGAATCGCCAATGGCCATGGGAACACTTCCTGAAACATGGTGTCATTTGAATTGCTGGGTTTGGTAAATAGCAATAATCAGACTTTTGGTTGTCTTATCAGGAGAAGTTGGATTATAATGGATGAACGAAGATGAATACAGCGGATGTGGCAGAGTTGTTAGAATTCCTTACGTCGTAGCTGACTGTTTACCTCTTACTCCCAAGTAGAAACATCGCCTGTCACCCACATAGAGTCATAGAGTGATACACTGTGGAAACAGGCCCTTTGGCCCAACTTGCCCAAACCAGCCAACAAAGTCCCAGCTACACTAGTCCCACTTGCCTGCGCTTGGTCCATATCCCTCCAAACCTGTCCTATCCATGTACCTGTCTAACTGCCACTTAAACGATGGGACAGTCCCAGCCTCAACAACCTCCTCTGGCAGCTTGTGGGGGGTCGGACATACGTACAAAGGGGGAGGGGGGGTTCTGGAGACACAGGGAGAGTAGTAGGGAACAGTGTGAGTTTGGTCATCGCCAAGACCTACAGAACAGAATGGGAACGACAGTGATTATGGAGCCACATTTACAGATGAAGAAACCTAGTGGGTTCAAAGGGAGAAACAGGAAACTGCAGCTGGTGCTGGTTACAAAAAGGAAGACAAAATGTAACTCAGCGGATCAGGCAGCATCTCCGGAAAACATGGATAGGTGAAGATTCTGGTTGGGACCCTTCTTCAGACAGGTTGTGGTTGGGAGGGAGAAAGCTGGAGAGATGGAGGGCAAAGCCTGTTGAGTGATAGGTGGATACATGTAAGGGGATGTTTGATAGGCAGATCACAGGGACCTTCCTGACCCTTCTGTCCTGGGTCTCCTCCCTTGGCAGAGTGGGGCCACGAGTGATTTGGAGGAACAGCACCTGATAGTTCACTGGGGTAGCTTACAACTCAGCAGCATGAACATTGATTGACTAATATTATGTTAACTTCTACCTCCAGTCCCCTCCCCTCCCCTTCCCCGCTGGGGTGTAAGCTGCCCGAGCGAAATATCAGGCGCCGTTCCTCCAATTTGCGTTTGGCCTCACTCTGACAATGGAGGAGGCCCAGGACAGAAAGGTCAGTGTGGGAGTGGGAGTGGGAGGGGGGAGTTTGTGCTGCACAGCTGCTGTATGGTCCCATGGATGTTGGTCCCTGCAAGATGGCAGCTCACTGTGAGGCCCTGTGCTGCCTGGTTCTTACAGATGAGCATCATCAGTTCCGGGGTGGGAGACTGCAACCTTCACATGGTCCGCCCTGTTTCGACTAATGCAATCAACTTGACGTGCACACACAGAAGATCAAATAGAACAAGTTGTCCTACAACTTTAGGCTGTGTACGCCACACGAAAGAAGAAGATCATCAGTTCCCACTGCCCGCCTCACCCCTGCTCCCGAGTGTAACGGTGAGCCTCAGCCACACGGGGTCAAACATCTAATGCACGTCATTGTGTGAAAATGGAGTAGTGTGAGTGTGGTCTGTGTCACAGAGTGGGAACCATGGTGATGGTGGGGCCACATTTCCCCCAGTGTTTGTCAGATGAGGTGACCTGGTAGATGCCAGATGCCATGGTAGAAGCCCCGGTCAGTAAGGGGGAGAGAGCCTCCCTCTAACCCTATCCAATCCATGTACTTGTCTAAACGTTGCAATAGTACCTGCCTCAACTACCTCCATTCCAGACAGCCACCACCCTTTGTGTAAAAACGTTACCCCTCAAGTACCTTAAGCAACGTCATTTAGTTCAGTTGAGAGAAACAGCGGGGATACAGGCTCTGAGTGTGCGCCAACCAGCAATTCCCACACACTTACACTATCCTACACACACTAGGGACAATTTACAATTATGCCAAGCCGATTAAACGACAAACCTGTACTGAAATACAAATAAAGACTTTAAACCCAAGCACCCAGTGAACTAGAATTGATGAGTGAACATTAACATCCATCTGAAGAAGGGTCTCGACCCGAAACATTCCTTTGCTCCATAGATGCTGCCTCAGCCACTGAGTTTCGCCAGCATTTTTGTCTACCTTCGATTTTTCCAGCATCTGCAGGTCTTTCATAAACAATAACATCCATTTTAGTGGCTATTGAGTGAAAATAAGCCCAAATTGAATTTCTGTGCAGCAAAATATATTGCTCTTCCACCAGTTATCACTCCTGCAAATTAATCAACTTATATAAATAAAAGTCTGATCTTGACCCCTTTTGGCTCACTGTGGTGTGTTTTTCGAGAAAACGCCGCCACTTACGGCTGTCATTTTTGGCCAGCTCGCTGAGAGCCCCCCCTCCGCCTTCCTGGACCAGAGGACTTTTCCCATCGATGAAAAATCAGAGAGGTATTAGTGTTTTTTAAAAATTCACCATTCTCTCTACTGCCCCTGCTGGAGGGAGGGGGAAGGACTATACATTGTTTCTAAAGTGCTTGCAGAAAGTGTCTATTGGTTCTAAAATGCTTGCAGAAAGTGTCTATTGGTTCTAAAATGCTTGCAAAAAGTGTCTATTGGTTCTAAAATGCTTGCAGAAAGTGTCTATTGGTTCTAAAATGCTTGCAAAAAGTGTCTCTATTGGTTCTAAAATGCTTGCAGAAAGTGTCTATTGGTTCTAAAATGCTTGCAGAAAGTGTCTCTATTGGTTCTAAAATGTTTGTAGAAAGTGTCTCTATTGGTTCTAAAATGCTTGCAGTGTCTCTATTGGTTCTAAAATACTTGCAGAAAGTATCTCTATTGGTTCTAAAATGTTTGTAGAAACAGTCTCTGTTGGTTCTAAAATGCTTGCAGAAAGTGTGTCTATTGGTTCTAAAATGCTTGCAGAAGTGTCTCTATTAGTTCTAAAATGCTTGCAGAAAGTATCTCTATTGGTTCTGAAATGTTTGTAGAAACAGTCCTCTATTGGGTTCTAAAAATGCTTGCAAAAAGTGTCTCTATTGGTTCTAAAATGTTTGTAGAAACAGTCTCTATTGGGTTCTAAAATGCTTGCAGAAAGTGTCTCTATTGGTTCTAAAATGTTTGTAGAAAACAGTCTCTATTGGTTCTAAAATGCTTGCAGAAAGTGTCTCTATTGGTTCTAAAATGTTTGTAGAAAGTGTCTCTATTGGTTCTAAAATGCTTGCAGAAAGTGTCTCTATTGGTTCTAAAATGTTTGTAAGAAACAGTCTCTATTGGTTCTAAAATGCTTGCAGAAAGAGTGTCTATTGGTTCTAAAATGCTTGCAAAAAGTCTCTATTGGTTCTGAAATGCTTGCAGAAAGTGTCTATTGGTTCTAAAATGCTTGCAGAAAGTGTCTCTACTGGTTCTAAAATGTTTGTAGAAAGTGTCTCTATTGGTTCTAAAATGCTTGCAGAAAGAGTGTCTATTGGTTCTGAAATGCTTGCAAAAAGTGTCTATTGGTTCTAAAATGCTTGCAGAAAGTGTCTCTATTGGTTCTAAAATGCTTGCAGAAAGTGTCTCTATTGGTTCTAAAATGCTTGCGAAAAGTGTCTGTTGGTTCTGAAATGCTTGCAAAACGTGTATCTATTGGTCCTAAAATGCTTGCAAAAAGTGTATCTATTGGTCCTAAAATGCTTGCAAAAAGTGTATCTATTGGTCCTAAAATGCTTGCAAAAAGTGTCTTTATTGGTTCTAAAATGCTTACAAAAAGTGTCTCTATTGGTTCTAAAATGCTGCCTGGCCAGAGTGACTGAGCTGCCTGGCCAGAGTGACTGAGCTGCCTGGCCAGAGTGACTGAGCTGCCTGGCCTGAGTGACTGAGCTGCCAGCCCATGAATCCACATGGTCATACTAGCCCCCTGGAAACTAGTCCCTTTGACCCACAACACACATACTATCACTCCAGAAAGCCCCCCCACTGGCCAGCAATGTTGGAACTGGTGGAGAGGTGGAATATTGCATTGGGGGACCAGCCATCCCGTGTGAAGCTAGTCTAGTATATAATAAAACCAGTGTTGTTGCTTCATGGTGAAAGTTTGTTCAACTTTGCAATATTTTTCCTGCAATGTTCTATTTGCAATGTTTAATTGTAAAATAACTCCCTACTTTCATAAATGCGTACATGCATATATCTGTCGTTTGGTTGCTAGTCGACACTCCCAGCACACAAGGGGTAATCCACCTTCAAAAATTGGCCAACTGAAAAGGCACAACTGTGGTATTCTCTCTCTGAGGGTTGTCTACAGATCCACGTCCACCCGCCCACTCCAGTGCCTCCTTCATGGAAGTCAAGTCCACCCCCTCCCCTCCCGCCCAGTCAAATTTGACTCCAGCTGTATCAACGGATGTTTAGCCTTTATCTTATCCACGTTATCAGATGCCATGATGTGATCCAGGGATCTGAACCTGGACATTGATCGAGGCTGACTATAAAAAGCATGGGCTGAGCATTCAGACGAGTGTGGTTTCCAGGACGAGGCACAGCAAACTAAAGATGTTGGGGCTGCTTCTGGTGCTTCTGCTCCCAGGTAACGAGTCTCTCCCCTGCCTCAGACTTGCCTTGGATGTTGTTCGCTTGATGTTCTAACTTGTTTGTTTCTTTTTTTAAAAATATTTTTATTAGAAGCAATGTGCAGTAGTATAAACCATAGCATATAACATAATACATTTTCTGTACAACTTCTTGTTTTAAATTGAATAATAATAGAGAAATAACAGAAGAAAGAAAAAGAGAGAAAAGAAAAGAGTTAGGAAAGTAGTGATGTGTAAACCCCTGGAGCACCACTCCAGGAGTTGACAATTGAGAGTGTGTGGAAAAATAGAGAGAAGGAACCCAGGAAATTGTAAAAAAAAAGGGAAAAAAGAAAGAACAGGAAAACAAAAACAAAACGAAAAGGGGATATACCTACATATCTTTCCACACCCCTCACCCGGTTCAGAAACGGTTAATTACCAGAGTTATGTTGCGCCATATTATACTTGTAATAAATCGATGAAAGGAGACCATATCTATAAGAATTGCTCAGATTTTCCTGCTAGGACGAATCTCATATCTTCGAGATGTGACGTTTCAGACATGCTTGTGATCCACATTTTAACCGTTGGGGTGGGTGCATAACGTTTTTTTTTACGTTATCACGCCGCAGTTAAGGAAACGACTTTGAAATGAAGTTAACTCGGGGCAGGCTCCCGTTGTTCCGATAATAATCAATTCTATGCTTGGGTCCCATTTTATTTTAAATAGTTTTGTGAAGATTTCAAAGATTTCTTTCCAAAATTTATGGAGACGAAGAAGTGTGCTATAGTTGCTTCTTGAGATAAACATTTATCACAGATGAGGGAAACATTTGGGAAATTTTTATCCAGTTTGGTTTTCGAGTAATATAGTCTAGGTAAAATTTTTAATTGGATTAGGATATGTCTTACATTAATAGAGCATTTATGTACATATAGCAGATATTTATCCCATCTATCTTTAGAAATTTTTATAGTAAGATCTTGTTCCCACTCTCTTCTAATTGCATCTGATGATTGTACTTCTATATTTAGATTGGTATTATACAAGTGTGATATTAAGTTATTTACTTCAGCCTTTCTGTTCATACCTTCATCTAATATATCTGACGTCAGAGTTTGTATTCTTATTCTTATGTTATTTTAAATAATCTCGAATTTGAAGGTATCCAAAATAGTGATTACTTTTCAAATTGTATTTGAGTTGTAATTTTTGAAATGATAAAAGGTTTTCCATTTCATACATATCTCCAAACGTTTTAATTCCTATTCTTTCCCAGTGTGTAAACATTTTATCAATAATGGACGTTTAAACGACAGATTATTAGCTATAGGAGAGAGAAGAGATAGGTTTCCTAATTTAAGTGTATATTTTATTTGTTTCCAAATTCGTATTGTGCTATGGATAATCGGATTTGACTTGTTTGCTTCTGTCAGGTTGTCTCTCCCCCGGTGTAGCCGGCGGTGACACTGGGTCCATTCAGCCGAGAAACCTCTTGCAGTTCCGCAAGATGATTAAGTGCGTCATACCAGGCAGCCACCCAGTTACAACCTTCAACAACTATGGCTGTTATTGTGGTCTTGGTGGACATGGGACACCGGTGGATGAGTTGGACAGGTGGGTCGATGCAGAGGTCTGTCTGGAGCTGGGTCCCACACATTGCAGGCCGGGGCTGGCTCTGACCCAGAGAATTGTTCACATCCATTTACTGAAGCTGCAGGATTGAACCTACACTGCTGGCTGTTCATTCTTCACATTCAGAATATCCCAATAGATTTTCCCATCAGCTGTGAAATGTATGTTTTGTTCGGTATCCAGGAGTATTCTTGGGTGCCACTGACTTATATTGTCGCCTATGTGGTGGGAGCCACTTTAGTTTATAGATACAGCATGGAAACAGGCCATTTGGCCCACCGGGTCCATGCCAACCTGAACCATCATTCACACTAGTCGACAGTCCCGGCACACAAGGGGTAATTTACAGAGCACAATTAACCTGCAAACCCGCACGTCTTTGGGATATGGGAGGAAACTGGGGCACCTGAGGAAACTCATAGGGTCTCAGGGAGAACGTGCAAACTCCACACAGATATGACCCGAGCGAGGTCTGGATTGAACCCGGGTAACTGGCGCTGTCAGGCAGCAACTCTACCGCTGCGCCACCGTGCCGCCCTCACTGTTCCTGCCTGACTTCAGGCAGCTCCTGGTTGCAAGCATTCCCGTCCCACAATGAGTCTCCCACCCCACCGCCCACAGGTCCAATGTGGATCTCAAACCTGCTCAGGCTGGCTCCGCTCTGATCGCCTCGTGGCTGTTTGGCTGCATGTGGTGTTTGTGCTGCTGCAAAGCATCAGTCAAAGTGTTGTGTTGATGCTAGTTGCAGTGTTCCCTACCTGACATGACCCATGTGCTTGCAGCTGCTGTCAGACACACGACAATTGTTACGGCGCGGCTAAGAAAATGGGCTGCAGACTTCTCAAGAATCCCAAAGCTGTGCACTACAAATACACCTGTTCACAAAACACCGTCACTTGCGAAAGTGAGTATGGTCCAGGAGAGGCTTGGAAATCTTATTTCTTCACAATCCATGTGCAATATGTTCTAAATAATGCGTTCTGTTTCTTTTCAGGTAAAAATAAAGACTGTGCGATGTTTGTCTGTGAATGTGATCGCAATGCGGCCATTTGCTTCTCCAAAGCAGAGTACCATCCTGAAAACAAGGATCTGGATAAATCCCGTTGTAAATAGGGCCTCAATGTGTCCCTGCGTTTACGAGTCTCCTCGACTCTGTGGGGAATACTTGCCTTACAGGTTGCATCCTGCAGTTTGCTCCAGCAACTCGAGGAAGCATTGATCTGCTTATTTGCTACGTTAATGTAATCAGTAATCTCATTTAAATCCAACACTCCTTACCCCTTTCTCACGGTCTTACACTATCTGTGCCACTCATGATGCTAAAGAATGGAGCGCTTCAATCTCCCTGCAGTGAAAGCTAATTCTGGTTTGTGACTCTCTTCCCATAACGTTCATAACCAACATCTCCAATTATCCGTGTCCAATATCCTCACTCCCTCTCCAAAATATGAATGCAGCAGCATTTGGGAATCCTCTTGAAAATCCAGGTTTACATCCTATTCAACCCTCAGTCCAGGGCTTTCTTCTAATTAATGCTGTCACTACTAAATCCTGCAATGATCGTAGTTGATGGTCATTCTTAATGTCATTGTCTGTGGCTCAGTTAACGAAGGTGGTGGTCGTGTATTTTCTATAATCTATTAAAATGATTTGAGCATGTTCAAGGTTGCATGGTGTCTCATTTCTTGTGTCTCACTCTTGTGTCGCACCACAAATGCCACAGCAAGAAAGAATGGTAAAGCAAGTCTGGGCTGGGACTTCTCTTGGATCTTCTCCAGTCAACTGGCAAACATAACCTGTACCTGACAGGACACCAAGCGCTGGAGTAACTCATTGGGTCGTCACATCTCTGTGAATAAGTGGCATTTTGGGTCAGGAATCTTAGTTTAGTTAAGTTTAGTTTAGTTTAGGTTAGATTCTAAACTTTAGAGATACAACGTGGGAAACAGGCCCTTCAACCCACCAAGTCCACGCTGACCAGCGATCACCGCACACTATCCCACACCCAAGGGGCATTTGTACGGAAGCCAATTAACCAGCTGGTCTAAACCAGCATCTGCAGTTTCTTTCTTCAATGTAAAATGGCTAATTTCTATCCTACACTCATAAGGACAATATTACAGAAATCAATTAACCTAAAGACTCTGCACGTCAACTGGAGCACCTGGAGAAATTCCACACCGTCACAGGGAGAACGTACAAACTGCTTACAGACAGTTCCCATGGTCGGATCAAACATGGGTCTCTGGCTAGATTGATAGACCACTGGGATCTGAGGAATTCTCTGCCACAGAAGGTAGTTGAGGCCAATTTATTGGCTATATTTAAGAGGGAGTTAGATGTGGCCCTTGTGGCTAAAGGGATCAGGGGGTATGGAGAGAAGGCAGGTACAGGATACTGAGTTGGATGATCAGCCATGACCATATTGAACGGCGGTGCAGGCTCGAAGGGCCAAATGGCCTACTCCTGCACCTATTTTTCTATGATTCTATCATTTTATCTCTTCTGGGGTAGGGGTGACCTGTACAAAAGGGATGGGTTACACCTTACCTGGAGGGGAAACTGACGTTCTGGAATGCAGGTTTTCTAGGGCTACACGTGTGGGTTGAAACTAAATAGTGGGGGGGAGGGATTGACAAATTGGGAGTATAAAGATGTTGAAGGGGAAGTGATTACAGGAAAAGTTACAAAAGATTCCAGAATTAATGGGAAGGATAGTTCGAGAAGGGATAAGAGAGTAAGGTTAGGGCCAATTGCGAGCGGTGTGAGAGGGGAGGTGAATACTGAGGTCAAACTGAGCTTGAGGCTAAGTTAGAAATTGGTGTATGATGTTGTGGGAATTACAGAGGCATGGCTGCAAGAGGGCCAAGGCTGGGAAACTGAATATTCGAAGGTATACCTCCTATCGAAAAGACAGACAGGTGGGCAGAGAGGGGGTGGGGTAGCTCTGTTGGCGAGGAATGAAATGCAAGGGGTGACATTGAAACAGGAGATGTGGAGTCAGTATCGATAGAACTGAGGAATTGTAAGGGTAAAAAGACCCTAATGGGACTTATCTACAGGCCCCCGAACATTAGCCTGAAATATAGGGTGCACGTTGAATCAGGAGTTAAAATTGGCATGTAAAAATAAATGAGAAGAAGTACGATGTAGCAAAGATGAGCGGGAAACAAGAGGATTTGGGTAATGTTTAAAGAGGAACAGAAGATAACTAAAAGACAATACAGGGAGAAAAAGATGAGGTACGAAAGTAAGCTAGACAAGAATATAAAGCAGGATAGTAAAAGCTTCTTTAGGTATGTGAAGAGGAAAAAAATTAGTTAAGACCAAAGTTGGACCCTTGAAGACTGGAAA
Source organism: Okamejei kenojei (assembly GCA_035221665.1). Classification (NCBI taxonomy): domain Eukaryota; kingdom Metazoa; phylum Chordata; class Chondrichthyes; order Rajiformes; family Rajidae; genus Okamejei; species Okamejei kenojei. Next base: position 32,548,067 of record CM069155.1, read on the forward strand.
AGGTGAATTTATTATGTGGAACAAGGAAAATGGCAGATGAGTTGAACAGGTACTTTGGATCTGTCTTCATATCGGAGGACACAAACTATATCCCTGATGCACTAGTGACCATAATATGTGGGGTGACGGAGGAACTTAAGGAAATCCACATTAGGCAGAAAATGGTGTTTGGGTAGACTGATGGGACTGAAGGCTGATAAATCCCCAGGGCCTGATGGCCTGCATTCCAGGGTACTTAAGGAAGTGCCTCTAGAAATCACAGATGCATTGGTAATCAATTTTCCAATGTTCTGTAGATTCATCATCAGTTCCTGTGGATTGGAGGGTAGCTAATGTTATCCCACTTTTTTAAGAAAGGCGGGGCGGGAGAGAGGAAACAAGGAATTATAGACCAGTTAGCCTGACATCGGTGGTGGGGAAGATGCTGGAGTCAATCATAAAAGATGAAATAGCGGCACATTTGGAGACCAGTAACAGGATCGGTCCGAGTCAGCAAGGATTTACGAAGGGGAAATCATGCTTGACTAATCTACAGTGAAATATTTTGTATTGCGTACAACGCGGTAATGGCATACAGCAGTATCGTTAAGCACAGGCATAGATGTACAAAAAGTGCAAGGGTTTGTAGTGTAAGAAGAGTAGACTTCACCGATGCAGTACACGTTCTGGTGCCAACTTGTGCCCTTCAAGTCTCAAAGTTCATAATATTGGTACCACTTACTCGAGCCCAATACAGCCTCGCGCGAATAGAACAGACAAAGACAATCGGCACTACCCTAACGAACTACCCACCCCCTTTATACCCTTCCGAACTATGGGCGCGAAAGTATTTGGGGGAGGCAAACCCTGAAGTTGGTGAGTGGTCAGGTAATCAATGGTGCCCGCCAGTTTTGTGGTGCCAGGGGTTCCCCAGTGTGTGTGGCCGTGGCAAACTTGCCCACCACGTCCAGCATGTCCTCATCGTGCTCTGGCTCTGTGGTCTCCGGCAGTCCCGGGTCGTCTTCGAAAAACAGCGGCCGGGCAACTGCCAGCACTTCTGGCTGGTGAAGACGAGAGGCTGATTGGACTCCTGGCGCGGCTTGTAGAGGCCCGCGAGTCCCGTTCATCCCGGTCCCTGTCCCGCTGGAGGAGTTGTTCCACTAAGAGCTCCAACCGCTCAATTGCGACCGTCCCTGCTATTTTGCAGCGGACAAGCCGACTTCCCCAGGCACTGCGATTTCACTGGGGCTTCCACCATCGGACCACACCTCCGTAAGGTGCTGACTAGGGTCCGATGACAGGTCGTCATGGGCCTACCGCCCGAGTAGGCTCATTACGACTCCCGCACGGACTCTCCGCTAGTCTGTCTTCTTCCAGACTGTGGCGGCCCACCTGTCTGATACGAAGGCAGGTGAGTTTGGATCGGCGCGGCCCCCGGAACCTGGCTCCCCGGAGTCCGTGCAGGCTTACCTCCACTGTCGCTCTTTCACCCAATAATCGGCGTGGAGGCGCATGGTCGGCGCTCCCAGAGCTAAGCTGACCGACCGTTTACTGCTGCCTACCAACGCCCTTGACCGCAGCCTGACGAGGTGTTTTGCCGGCAGCACATGCTCCTGCAGGCCTGCTCGATGCAGCAGTAGTTCTGCCAGACTGCCCTTACGACAGATATCCCTGGCGTTGTACGTGGCGGCGGTGCAGCTGCAGGGCTCCCCTGTAGCGCAGCTGTCCCCCAGGCCCTGTCCGTGGGTCTGCTGGAACTCAGGGGTGAGGTCGCTGGTGACGAGCGAGGCTCCTTCCACGTTACCTGTTTGCCCCCCCCTCTTCCTGGGGGATGGGGGCTCGAAGTCTGGGTCAGCAGGCTCCAGCTCGGTGCGGTAAACCATTCAGGTGATGAATCGGGCGCTGTTGTAACGGGGGAGCGCCCGATTTACGCATTCTTGCCCACCGACCGTCCGAAGCTGCGGTGGTGCTTGCAGCTAGGTGACAAAGGCCGCTGGCTGGTCGATGCCCCGCGGCTCTGGAGAGCGTTGCCTTCCGTTTCCCTTTCTCCTCCTGTAAGAGTAAGGTTTCTACTTACCTGACGGTACTTATGAAGGAGTGGTGGAGAGTGCGCACTCCCTCTCCCCCAGCTTGTCGATGCTAATGCGCGCGACGATATGTCGCGCATGCGTGCTGGCGGGGTCTTCACGAAGTCACTCCACGTGACTCCGAAGTAAAATAAGTGTTCTTTCCTCTTTCTTTGGACATTTTTTATACTTACTTCATTTTTCCAGTCTCTTCTGATGCCTTCAGTTGTTGGTATTTCTGCATTTAGAATAATATTTATATTTTTGAGATCAGATTTGCTGATTCAGCCTTTGTATTCATTGCTTCATCCAGTAAATCTGATGGCATATTGCGATATTTTTGTGATATTTTTTTTCAGATAGTCACATATTTGGAATATTTAAAATACTAATTGTTTCCCAAATTGTATTTTAGTTTGTAATTGTTTTAAATGGTAATAATTTTTCCGTTTTCATACAAATCTCCCAAGGTTTTTAATTCGGCTCTTTCCCATTGTATAAATGCTTTATATATAAATGAGGGTTTAAACGAAGGGTTTTTAACGATAGGGGATAGGTGATGATAAATTTCTTAATTTTTAAGTTGTATTTTATTTCCCAATTTTATTGTACTATATATAATTGGATTTTTGTTATAATTTGTATTATTCAACATTTTGTTGGTGAAAGAAGGGTCGCTCCAATATTACAAGGGCAGCAGTCCTCTTTCTCCACTGATAAATCCACTCGGTTGCTTCTGGGCGAGTGAGTTATCAGCAATTGAATACATATTTCTAATATTTACAGACCAATAGTAATACATGAAATTAGGGAGAGTAATCCCCTACTGCTTTGCGTTTATTCAAGTGTGATCTTTGTAAATCTATGGGACTTATAATCCCAATAAGATTTGTAATATCCGATTGTCAGTTTTAAAAAAAAAACTTTTATGGGTAGGTATATTGGGATTGATTGGAACAGGTATAAAATTTTGTGGTAGAAAAATCATTTCTATGGCGTTTATTCAGCCTATTAAGGACATCGGAAGCGTTTTCCAAAATTTAATTTAAATATATAGTTTCTTAAGTACAGGGTTATATGTTTGCATTAAACATGACTTTGATATCTTCTAAGTGAGTTCAATACCAAGTGTTTTAAATTTTTCCATAGCTGTTTTAAAAGGAAACTGTAAGAGATGTGTAGAATCTTTCGGTTTTATTGACCATTTAATTTCACTTTTATTCCCAATTTTTCTAGCATCCTGAAAATGATCCGAAATCCTCGATTAAGTTTAAAATATTGGGTATAGTGATATGAGGTTTATTGTGATGTACAATGAGTACATCATCAGCGTTTATAATGATATTTTATTGTTTGAATATTTTGTATTATAGCCATGTATTATTTCGGATGAGTTCTAGGGTTATGAATCATTTCTACTCATTTTAGAGGTTATAGAATAATTTTCTATTAACATAGAATTAATTTCTTTGTTTCTATGTTTCTATTAAGGGCAAATAAAGGGTTGATTAATTCCGAACATCCTTGTCTATTACACTTGGACAATTGAAAATTGTAGATAAAATATTATTAGTTAATATTTGGCCGTTGTGGCTTATTATATAATAATTTATCCATAGAATGAAATTCTTCCAGTTGAAAATTTTTGCAAATACCTTAACTATATAATCCCATGCAACTGATCGAATGCTTTTCAGCGTCCAGCGAAATAATTGAAAGTTTTTGTTCTTCAATTTGGTGTGAATGCATTATGTTGAGAGTACGTTCTCAAATTATTAAATGGTTGTCTCTTCTTAGGGATAAACCCCGTTTGATCGGAATGTATTAATTTTACTGGGTACTTAATTCTTCTAGATAATTTTTCGCTAATATTTTTTGTCTGTGTTTAACAACGCATAGCTCTATATGATCCGGTTCTTCCACATCTTTATCTTTCATTAAGTATTAATGTAATCGTTGATTCATGTGTGTTTCAGGTAGTATCTGTTCTTTTAAAGGCATATGTATACATTTTCTGTAGGCGTGGTGTATTATGTCATAAAAAAAAATTATAGAATTCATGACTAATCCTTCACGGTCATGGTTGTTTATTTCCATTTTTTAATGAGATTATTGGTTTCTTCTATTTTATTTATTTGAGATTTGTGATCCAATTCTCTTGTCTGCAACTCTAGTTTGGGAAGATTACAAAATTTTCCAAGATATCTGTAACTTTATTGGTGTCGTTGTCATTTTAATGTATTACAAATTCTCAATAAAATTGCGCAATCTATTATTAATATCATTCGAGTAAAGTTAATACTTCCCCTCTATCTGATTTGATCTTTGAAATAGTTGTATGTTCCTTTTTCGTTTTTTTAACTGACGTGCGAGGTTTATGGGGCTTATCCCCAAATTCAAAATGTTTCCTGTCTTGTAATTTGGAATAATTTTTATAGCTTTCACTGATAAAAATTTATTTAATATAATTTCAGTATTAATATTTATTATGTTTACCCAATAGTTAGGTTTAGCATTATCTATGTCCAAATTGTCTAATTTGTTCTTCCAACTGTCTTTGTCATTCTTATTTTTTTTAATTTCGAAAGCTTGGTATGAGATTATAACACCTCGAATAAATGTTAAAAGAATTTCCATCATAATGTAGGTGATGTGTCTGGCGTGTCTTATATTTCGAAAAAAAAAAGATTAATTTGCTGTTTTAGATATATACTCCCATGCGGGTTCTTTTAGATGTTGAGGGTTCTGTACCTCCAAAAACGGTTTATTCATTAGACATGTCCTTCCATTTTTTTAAAAAGATTAGTTTTGTGGGGAGTGATCTGAAATCGGATTTTGTACTGGTTTATTTTGGGCTCAAGTATACGGATATTTATTTTGTATCTACCAGGAAAATAATCTATTACGTGAATATTGTCTTGTGTACCATATGAATAGAACGAGTATTCCCTGCCAGTCAGATTTGCATCTCCAAACAATCTGTTCTATTTGTATTTTTTAGGTATGTGTTTAAAAGTTCGCTAGTTTTAGATTTCGTATTTATGGTCTCTGTTTTTGACTAGATTTATCTTAAGTAAGGGTCTAACTCACAATTGAAGTTCTCCACGATTATAACATTCTGGTAATTAATATTCTGCGATTATATTCAAATTTTATTGACAAAATGCAGATTGTCAAAGTTGGGCGCATATATATTTACCAAGGTAATTGGGGTGGGGTTGGGTAGGCATGGATCTCACCGGTGTAACTATAAAATATCTCCCGTTCCTTATGTGTTGAGGTATTTTTATGTTTTAAATGGTATGCTTTCCTAAGAATGATAGACGTGCCTCTAGATTTTGACGTATATGGCGAGTGAAAAGTTTGGGCCTATCCCAAGTTTTTGCCCTTATTCTAGATTGATCTTGAGAGTTTAAGATGCGTTTTCTTGAAGAAAGATAATATCTGTTTGGTCTATTGCTTTCAGCTGAGACTAAGATCTTACCGCTTTTTTATGGTTCGTTAAACACCCCTAATGTTCCTACTGCAGGAATGAGATTCCTCCAGTTTATTTGTTTATTGTCATTGCAATTTTGAGACAAAACATTTGCCCAACTCAATCACAAGCATGCCTTTTTAGCATCAGGCCTAGCTGCACTGCTCGATCCCAGACATCTTGAACAACTTGTAGCCATCAGGACAGAAAAAACCTTCTGCAAAACTCCTTCCAGGCTTCAGATTACCTGGAACCATCTATGGTCACATGAGTCTCCAGCTCCCTGCAAAATAACCATATAATAAACCATACAATCCCTTACTAAAATACAGCACGGAACAGGCCATCTCAGCCTTCTAGTCCTGCCGAACATTTACTCTCACCTAGTCCCATCTAAATGCACTCAGATCATAACCTCCATTCCTTTCCCGTCCCTATACCTATCCAATTTATTTTTAAAAATGATTTAAAAGCGAAACCTGCCTCACCACTTCCACTGGAAGTATTCCACACAGCTACCACTCTCTGAGTAAAGTTCCGTCATGTGTCCCTAAACGTTTGTCTTTTAATTCTTCCAAATCATGTCCTTCGTGTTTAATCTTCCCACTCTCAATGGAAAATAGTTATCCACGTCAACTGTCTATCCCTCTCATAATTTTACAGGACCTCAATCAAGTCCCCCCACCCTTAATCCTTCTGGCTCCAAAGAATATAAGACCTATCTTGTTCAACCTTTTCTATGTAACTTAGGGCTGAAACCCAGGCAAACATTCTAGTAAATCTCCTCTGCTCTCCCTATTTTGTTGACCATCTTTCCTATAATTTGGCAGACCCAAATTGTTACACCATACTCCAGAATTGGCGCTTCCTATGCCTTGCACAATTTTACAACATTTTCATCCCAACTCCTATTACACAATGCTGTGATTTATAAAGCTGTCTTTACCACCTATCTACATGCGATTCCTCCTTCAGGGGAAAACTATGCACAGTTATTCCTAGATCCCTCTGTTCATCTGCATCCTCAATTTGCGGGTACCATTTACCATGTACGTCCTATTTTGATTTGTCCTGCCAAGATGTAGAACTCACATTTATCAGCGTAAAACTCCATCTGCATCTTTTCCAGCCCACTCTTCCAAATGGCCTAAATTCTTCTGTAGACTCTTGAAAATTAGATTCATATCCACCACACCATCTATCTTAGTATCATTGCATACCTTACTAAATCCAATTTCACACACCATCATCCAAATGCATTGAGGTATATGACAAAAACCGTGGAACCCAACCACAGATCCCTGAAAGCACCCCACTATTCACCAGGCCCCAACTGACAAAATAGTTATCCACCACATTACTCTCTGTATTCCCATTCAGCCACTGTTGAATCCATCGTGATACTCCACTATTAATACCAACAATTTGAACTTCTTTAACCAACTTCCATGTGGAACCTTGTCAAAGGCCTTCTGAAGTCCATATAGACCACATCCTCCGCTTTACCATCTTCAATTTCCTAGTAACTCTCAAAGAATTCAGGAAGATTAGTCAAACATGATTCCAGGCACATTTCCATGTTTATCCAGATGATTATCTCTAAGTATCCTTTCTTTTAAATTTGGCCACCAATGTGTCTCAAACTTAACAGGTCTATAATTGCTTGGTTTACTTTTTAGAACCCTTTTTAAAACAATGGACAACATGCGCAAAAAACGCCAATCCTTCGGCACTCATCCTGCTGTTCCCGTTTTCTAATCCGATACACATTTTCGCGCGAAATATCACGTCAGTCTCCGGCTCATGCCTCACCTTGCTATTTTCTACACTAACTTCCCTCAATGTCTAGGGAATACTCTTGTCAGTACCTGGGGGAATTATCCACTTTTATTTTTCAAAAAGTGGCAGTACTTCCTCTTCTTTGATCCTCATAGTTTCCATAGCTACCCTACTTTTTTCCCTTACCTCACATAATTCAATATCCTTCTCCTTGGTGAATACCGAAGAAAATACATTATTCAATATTCTCCCCCCATCTCTTTTGGCTCTGCAGATTAGCTGTCCACTCTGACTCTCTAATGGACCAATTTTATCCCTCGTTATCCTTTTGCTATTAATATAGCTGTAGACACCTTTGGATTGATGTCCCCCCTTGTGTAGCAGGTTTCACAAACATCTTCACGGACATCGGCCATTTTCCCAAAATACCAAATTCCTGATATCCACAGGTGTTGCACGGATTGACTGGCCTGGCGATGGTGTTGGTGTCCTCTAACCGCTGCTTGGCCTGGGACCCCTCGCATCCTGCGGCCAACGCTCTAGGCTCCCGCAGCCGAGCCTGGGACCCGCAAAGCTCCCCCTAGAGAGCGGGAGGTGAGACCACACGCAGCCCGCTCACCACCAGCCGATCTTGAATTGGGCCCTTGTCCAGAGTCCGTTGCCGGTCGGCAACTCCTCCACCCTCCTCGCCGGTTCTGGTCTTCGGGATTGAGCAGGAGACGAGCCTCGGAGGAGATTCCCACTCCAGACGAGTTCCCGGTTCCGTGGTGGGCACTTAGATGCTAGATCCCTCTGCTCTACAACACTACCAGACGCCTACCATTTTACTGTGTAGGTCCTGCCCTTGTTCGACGTCCCAAAATGCAACACCTCACACTTCTCTGTATTAAATTCCATCAACCATTCCTCAGCCCACCTGGCCAATCGATCCAGATCCGGCTGCGATCGTTCACAACCACAGAATTTATCCTCTTCTTCCGGCAGCTGAAACATATGTAAAACTTCCACTTTGCTGTTCAAACTGCTCTTCTTGATTGGGACATCTCTTGAAAAGATTAAAGATTATTTTAATGTGGTTACCGTTAAGAGCAGCCTTTGTCTCATGAAATGTCTCATGCACACATTTGTTTATGAATCACTCGACTCATGAAATACAAAGAAGTGGAATCGCCAATGGCCATGGGAACACTTCCTGAAACATGGTGTCATTTGAATTGCTGGGTTTGGTAAATTGCAATAATCAGACTTTTGGTTGTCTTATCAGGAGAAGTTGGATTATAATGGATGAACGAAGATGAATACAGCGGATGTGGCAGAGTTGTTAGAATTCCTTACGTCGTAGCTGACTGTTTAACCCTTACTCCCAAGTAGAAACATCGCCTGTCACCCACATAGAGTCATAGAGTGATAGAGTGTGGAAAACAGGCCCTTTGGCCCAACTTGCCCAAACCAGCCAACAAAGTCCCAGCTACACTAGTCCCACTTGCCTGCGCTTGGTCCATATCCCTCCAAACCTGTCCTATCCATGTACCTGTCTAACTGAACTTAAACGATGGGACCAGTCCCAGCCTCAACAACTCCTTGGCAGCGGCGCCGTGTGGGGGGGGTCGGGACATACGTACCAAAGGGGGAGGGGGGGTTCTGGAGACAAGGGATAGTAGTAGGGAACAGTGTTGAGTTTGGTCATCGCCAAGACCTACAGAAACCAGAATGGGAACGACAGTGATTATGGAGCCACATTACAGATGAAGACAAAACCTAGTGGGTTCAAAGGGAGAAACAGGAAACTGCAGCTGGTGCCGGGTTACAAAAAGGAAGACAAAAAAAAAAAAAAGTAACTCAGCGGGATCAGGCAGCATCTCCGGAAAACATGGATAGGTGAAGATTCTGGTTGGGACCCCTTCTTCAGACAGGTTGTGGTTGGGATGGGACGAAAGAAAGCTGGAGAGGTGGAGGGCAAAGCCTGTTGAGTGATAGGTGGATACATGTTAAGGGGATGTTTGATAGGCAGATCACAGGGACCTTCCTGACCCTTCTGTCCTGGGTCTCCTCCTTGGCAGAGTGGGGCCACGAGTGATTTGGAGGAACAGCACCTGATATTTCACTGGGGTAGCTTACAACTCAGCAGCATGAACATTGATTGACTAATATTATGTTAACTTCTACATCCTCTCCCCTCCCCCTCCCTCCCCTCCCCCGCTGGGGGGGGGGGGTGTAAGCTGCCCGAGCGAAATATCAGGCGCCGTTCCTCCAATTTGCGTTTGGCCCCACTCTGACAATGGAGGAGGCCCCAGGACAGAAAGGTCAGTGTGGGAGTGGGAGTGGGAGGTGGGGGGGGAGTTTGTGCTGCACAGCTGCTGATGGTACCTGCAAGGTGGCAGCTCACTGTGGAGGCCCTGTACTGCCTGGTTCTTACAGATGGGGGAGCATCATCAGTTCCGGGGTGGGAGGACTGCAACTTCACGTGGTTCCGCCCTGTTTCGACTAATGCATCAACTTGACGTGCACACAAGAAGATCAAATAGAAACAAGTTGTCCGACAACTTTTAGGCTGTGTACGCCACACCGAAAGAAGAAGAAGATCATCAGTTCCCACTGCCCGCCTCACCCCTGCTCCCGAGTTGTAACGGTGGACCGCAGCCACACGGGGTCAAACATCTAATGCACGTCATTGTGTGAAAATGGAGTAGTGTGAGTGTGGTTCTGTGTCACAGTGTGGGAACCATGGTGATGGTGGGGCCACATTTCCCCCAGTGTTTGTCAGATGAGGTGACCTGGTGGATGCTAGAGGGAAGCGGCTGGAATGATGGGAGAGGGCGGTGGTGGTTCTCGGGCACCGTGATCATGGTAGAGGCCCCGGTCTGTAAGGGGGAGAGAGCCTCCCTCTAACCCTATTCCAATCCATGTACTTGTCTAAAACATTGCGATTAGTACCTGCCTCAACTACCTCCATTCCAGACAGCCACCACCCTTTGTGTAAAAAAGTTACCCCTCAAGTTCCTATTAAATATTTCCCCCCTCACCCTAAACCTATGTCCTCTGCTTCTCGATTCCCCCACTCTGGGCATGAGACTACATCTATTCCTCTCATGATATTGTACACCCTCTATAAGAATCACCTCTCATCCTCTCACGGTCCATGAAATAGAGGCCAAGCCTGAACCTCTCTCTTTAGACCAAACCCTCGAGTCCTGGCCAACTCCTTTGTCAATCTTCTCTGCACCTTTTCCAGCTTGACAACATTTTTCGTATAACATGTAAACTGAAAACTGAACACAAAATTCTAAATGCGGCCTCACCAAATTCTTACAACAACGTAGTTTAGTTTCAGTTGAGAGAAACAGCGGGGATACAGGCTCTGAGTGTGCGCCAACCAGCAATTCCCACACACTAACACTATCCTACACACACTAGGGACAATTTACAATTATGCCAAGCAGATTAAGCGACAAACCTGTACTGAAAATACAAATAAAGACTTTTAAACCCAAGCACCAGTGAATTAGAATTGATGAGTGAACATTAACATCCATCTGAAGAAGGGTCTCGACCCGAAACATTCCTTTGCTCCATAGATGCTGCCTCACCCACTGAGTTTCACAGCATTTTTGTCTACCTTCGATTTTTTCCAGCATCTGTAGGTCTTTCATAAACCTTAACATCCATGTTAGTGCTATTGAGTGAAATAAGCCCAAATTGAATTTCCGTGCAGCAAAATATATCGCTCTTTCACCAGTGATCACTCCTGCAAATTAATCATATCTAATAAAACCAGTGTTGTTGCTTCATGATGAAAGTTTGTTCAACTTTGCAATATTTTTCCTGCAATGTTCTATTTGCAATGTTCTAATTGTAAAATAACTCCCGACTTTTATAAATGTGTTCATGCATAGATCTGTCGCTTGGTTGCTAGTCGACACTCTCGGCACACGAGGGGTAATCCACCTTCAAAAATTGGCCAAATGACAAGAGACACCTGCGGTATTCTTCGCTCTCTGAGAGTTGTCTACAGTTCCACGTCACCCCCGCCCACTCCAGTGCCTCCTTCATGGATGTCAAGTCAGGTCAAACCCCCCCCCCCCCTCACTCCGCCAAGTCAAATTTTGACTCCAGCTGTATCAACGGATGTTTGGCCGTTATCTTATCCACGTTAACAGTTACCATGACGTGATCCAGGGGTCTGAACCTGGACGTTGATCGAGGCTGACTATAAAAAGCATGGGCTGAGCATTCAGACGAGTGTGGTTTCCAGGACGAGGCACAGCAAACTAAAGATGTTGGGGCTGCTTCTGTTGCTTCTGCTCGCAGGTAACGAGTCTCTTCTCCGCCTCAGCCTCAGCCTTGCCTTGGATGTTGCTTCGGTTGATGTTCTAACTTGTTTCTGCCAGGTTGTCTCCCCCCCGGAGTTGCCGGCGGCGACACTGGGTCCATTCAGCCCAGAAACCTCTGGCAGTTCCGCAATATAATTAAGTGCGTCATACCAGGCAGCAAACCGTTCCGGACGTTCAACAACTACGGCTGTTACTGCGGGCTTGGTGGACAGGGGACACCGGTGGATGAGTTGGACAGGTGGGTCGATGCAGAGGTCTGTCTGGAGCTGGGTCCCACACATTGCAGGCCGGGGCTGGCTCTGACCCAGAGATTTGTTCACATCCATTTACTGAAGCTGCAGGATTGAACCTACACTGCTGGCTGTTCATTCTTCACATTCAGAATATCCCAATAGATTTTCCCATCAGCTGTGAAATGTATGTTTTTGGGAATATTCTTGGGTGCCACTGACTTATATTGTTCGCCTATGTGGTGGGAGCCACTTTGTTTATAGATACAGCATGGAAACAGGCCATTTGGGCCCACCGGGGTCCATGCCAACCTGAACCATCATTCACACTAGTCGACAGTCCCGGCACACAAGGGGTAATTTACAGAGCACAATTAACCTGCAAACCCGCACGTCTTTGGGATATGGGAGGAAACTGGGGACACCTGAGGAAACTCATAGGGTCTCAGGGAGAACGTGCAAACTCCACACAGATATGAACCCGAGCGAGGTTCTGGATTGAACCCGGGGTAACTGGCGCTGTCAGGCAGCAACTCTACCGCTGCGCCACCGTGCCGCCCTCACTGTTCCTGCCTGACTTCAGGCAGCTCCTGGTTGCAAGCATTCCCGTCCCACAATGAGTCTCCCACCCCACCGCCCACAGGTCCAATGTGGATCTCAAACCTGCTCAGGCTGGCTCCGCTCTGATCGCCTCGTGGCTGTTTGGCTGCATGTGGTGTTTGTGCTGCTGCAAAGCATCAGTCAAGTGTTTGTGTTGATGCTAGTTGCAGTGTTCCCTACCTGACATGACCCATGTGCTTGCAGCTGCTGTCAGACACACGACTATTGTTATGACGAGGCAACGAAAATGGGCTGCAAATGGTTCGAGGATCCCAAAGCTGTGTACTACAAATACACCTGTTCACAAAACACCGTCACTTGCGAAAGTGAGTATGGTCCAGGAGAGGCTTGGAAATCTTATTTCTTCACAATCCATGGGCAATATGGTCTAAATAATGCGTTCTGTTTCTTTTCAGGTAAAAATAAAAAATGTGCGATGTTTGTCTGTGAATGTGATCGCAATGCGGCCATTTGCTTCTCCAAAGCAGAATCCAAATACAATAATAAATACAAGGATCTGGATAAATCCCGTTGTAAATAGGGCCTCAATGTGTCCCTGCGTTTACGAGTCTCCTCGACTCTGTGGGGAATACTTGCCTTACAGGTTGCATCCTGCAGTTTGCTTCCAGCAACTCGAGGAAGCATTGATCTGTTTATTTGCTACGTTAATGTAATCAGTAATCTCATTTAAATCCAACACTCCTTACCCCTTTCTCACGGTCTTACACTATCTGTGCCACTCATGATGCTAAAGAATGGAGCGCTTCAATCTCCCTGCAGTGAAAGCTAATTCTGGTTTGTGACTCTCTTCCCATAACGTTCCTAACCAAAATCTCCAATTATCCGTGTCCAATATCCTCACTCCCTCTCCAAAATATGAATGCAGCAGCATTTGGGAATCCTCTTGAAAATCCAGGTTTACATCCTATTCAACCCTCAGTCCAGGGCTTTCTTCTAATTAATGCTGTCACTACTAAATCCTGCAATGATCATACTTGATGGTCATTCTTAATGTCATTGTCTGTGGCTCAGTTAACGAAGGTGGTGGTCGTGTATTTTCTATAATCTATTAAAATGATTTGAGCATGTTCAAGGTTGCATGGTGTCTCATTTCTTGTGTCTCACTCTTGTGTCGCACCACAAATGCCACAGCAAGAAAGAATGGTAAAGCAAGTCTGGGCTGGGACTTCTCTTGGATCTTCTCCAGTCAACTGGCAAACATAACCTGTACCTGACAGGACACCAAGCGCTGGAGTAACTCATTGGGTCGTCACATCTCTGTGATAAGTGGCATTTTGGGTCAGGAATCTTAGTTTAGTTAAGTTTAGCTTAGTTTAGGTTAGATTCTAAACTTTTGAGATACAACGTGGAAACAGGCCCTTCAACCCACCAAGTCCACGCTGACCAGCGATCACCGCACACTATCCCACACCCAAGGGGCATTTGTACGGAAGCCAATTAACCAGCTGGTCTAAACCAGCATCTGCAGTTTCTTCCTTCAATGTACAATGGCCAATTTCTATCCTACACTCATAAGGACAATATTACAGAAATCAATTAACCTAAAGACTCTGCACGTCAACTGGAGCACCTGGAGAAATTCCACACCGTCACAGGGAGAACGTACAAACTGCTTACAGACAGTGCCCATGGTCAGGATCAAACATGTGTCTCTGGCGAGATTGATAGACCACTGGGATCTGAGGAATTCTCTGCCACAGAAGGTAGTTGAGGCCAATTTATTGGCTATATTTAAGATGTGGCCCTTGTGGCTAAAGGGATCAGGGGGGTATGGAGAGAAGGCAGGTACAGGATACTGAGTTGGATGATCAACCATGATCATATTGAATGGCGGTGCAGGCTCAAAGGGCCGAATGGCCTACTCCTGCACCTATTTTCTATGATTCTATGATTCTATCTCTTCTGGGGTAGGGGTGACCTGTACAAAAGGAAGGGGTTACACCTTACCTGGAGGGGAACTGACGTTCTGGAATGCAGGTTTTCTAGGGCTACACGTGTGGGTTGAAACTAAATAGTGGGGGGGAGGGATTGACAAATTGGGAGTATAAAGATGTTGAAGGGGAAGTGATTACAGGAAAAGTTACAAAAGATTCCAGAATCAATGGGAAGGATAGTTCGAGAAGGGATAAGAGAGTAAGGTTAGGGCCAATTGCGAGCGGTGTGAGAGGGGAGGTGAATACTGAGGTCAAACTGAGCTTGAGGCTCAGTTAGAAATTGGAGTATGATGTTGTGGGAATTACAGAGGCATGGCTGCAAGAGGGCCAAGGCTGGGAACTGAATATTCGAAGGTATACCTCCTATCGAAAAGACAGACAGGTGGGCAGAGGGGGTGGGGTAGCTCTGTTGGTGAGGAATGAAATGCAAGGGGTGACATTGAAACAGGAGATGTGGAGTCAGTATCGATAGAACTGAGGAATTGTAAGGGTAAAAAGACCCTAATGCCCCCAAACATTAGCCTGAATATAGGGTGCACATTGAATCAGGAGTTAAAATTGGCATGTAAAAATAAATGAGAAGAAGTACGACGTAGCAAAGATGAGCGGGAAACAAGAGGATTGGGTAATGTTTAAAGAGGAACAGAAGAGAACTAAAAAGACAATACGGGGAGAAAAGATGAGGTACGAAGGTAAGCTAGACAAGAATATAAAGCAAGATATTAAAAGCTTCTTTAGGTATGTGAAGAGGAAAAAATTAGTTCAGACCAAAGTTGGACCCTTGAAGACTGGAAAAGTGAATTTATTATGTGGAACAAGGAAATGGCAGATGAGTTGAACAGGTACTTTGGATCTGTCTTCATATCGGAGGACACAAACTATATCCCTGATGTACTAGTGACCAGAATAGTAAGATTAAACGAGAACTTACCAGTTTGAAGTTTGATCTTTATTTTATGAGGAGTCGAGTTGAGGGACTACGTGAATAGAAGGCCGTACAGCCGTTGGTGCGTCAATCTTCAAAGCAGCGGAATGAATTCACAGCTAACAATGACTGAAGTTTAATGGTAAGATAATAAAACTAGAACTACCAGATGAGATCTATGAGGGTGGGAGCGGAGGGCACGTAGTCCCTCAACTCGATCCATCGAGTCCATCGCCCTTTCCGCGGAAGTTGATGCCGCCCTGGTGGAATGAGATTTTAATTTATCAGTATCAATTCCAGCACTTCCCAGGACCTGCTTTAGCCACCTTGAAATTGTTTGCACCGACACCTTACTGTGTGGTTTTTTGTGACTAATAAACAAAGCCGACTCTGTTCCTCTCAGAGGTTGAGTAATCTCAATGTAACGTGATAAATGTGAGACTACATACAAGCGATCATCTGCGGGGTATGCTGAAAACACAATCTTATATCCTGTCTTGCCTCTTCTATTATGTTTAAGCAAATCATAGACATAAAATATAATGGCATCTGCCGACACATGCATTCTATCCAGCCGTAGCTTTTGCAACGTTTGTACATGTTGAGCTGAAACCAACGCCATAAGCATGACCACCTTAATAGTTAATTTGGCTATAGATAGGCTTGTAACCGAAGCCCACTGGCGAAGAACCATAAGAACCTCACTCACATTTCAAATCCCGGCATACCTGGGTTTAGAAGGATTAGAATTGAAAACTCCCTTCATGAATCGTGAAACTAACGGATGTGTCCCTACTGTATGTAATTCTGCATTCATAGGTAAATAAGAAGACGGAGCACTTCTGGCTGAATTGATCGCACTATAACTTAATTTTTGGTCGAAATAAAGAGTTGACAAAAACTCCAATACGCCCGTGATCCCTGCAGTGTGATATACAATATTCTGCTGTAGGCAGAATTGCTCCCACTTCTTTATATAGGTGATATATTGCTGCTGTGTACTATCCCTGCAGGCCGACGTGAGAACATCCACAGTCCGATGAGACAGTCCTCTCCCCAGGTATGGCCTCCTTAAAATCTGCAAATTAACAGATCAATACGATCATATAAAGGATGTTGATCCCCAGTGACTGGATTCACCAGTAGATTTTTATTCTTGGGAATAAGCATGTAAGGCTCCCTAGCCATTTGTAATACAACGGAAAACCATGCTTGTGTAGGCCAATCTGGCACTACCAATACCCCTGAAGCGGAGTCCTCCTTGATCTTTTGCAAACATCTGCTGATGATACAGAATGGAGGAAATACATACACAAACATTCCTCCCCAATGCAGCGAAAACGCATCCACTGCTACTGCCCCAGAATCTGCTTCCCATGAAACATATCTAGGTAACTGATGATTTAATCGAGATGCAAACAAGTCAATATCTGGCAATGCATACTGATCAATCATTTGGTTAAATACATCCTGATTTAACATCCATTCAATGTTGTCATCAAACTGACGTGACCTAGTGTCAGCTACCGTGTTGAACCTTCCTGGCAAATAAAGTGCTGAAAGCCAGATATTTTGGTCAATACACCAGCTCCAAATCTGGTTAGCCAGTCTATCACAAGACTGTGACTTAACTCCACCCATGTGGTTTACATATGCCACTGCTGTGGTGTTGTCAATCTGAACCTGCACATGCAGATCCCTCCTTGTAGAACAATAAGCTTTGAGCCCATACCAGGTGCCCAACAACTCTAAATAATTAATCCCTCTTAGTTGAAGAAGCGATGTCTCATCCACATTCCATCTGCCTCCACAACTAGAAGACATATCTGTTGCACCCCAACCCAGTGCACTTACATCAGTCTGTAATATCAATGACGGTGGTTCCACCAAAACCTTCCTAACACTTGTTGAAACATTTGCTATCCACCATTGTATGTCAGCAATCGCCCCAGCTGACAACTGCATAGGCATATCAAAATGGCCCCTTTGTATTCTCAGTGCCTGTTCCTTTGATCGTTGTAATTGTTGATGATGCAGAGGACCATACTGCACAGCTGGAAATGCTGCCACCAACTTCCCAATTAACCTGGCTACTTGTCTAATCGAAGGCCTTTGTTCTCCAACGAGATTAACACAGTCCTCAATTAACTGATTCAATTTATCCCTGGGCAAAGTTACCAACATGTGATTGGAATTAATGGTAAATCCCAGATAATCAATAATTTGGACTGGTGATAATTTAGATTTATCTGGGTGAATCACAAATCCCATTTGTTCAAAAGTGATTTTAACAACTGAAACTGATGATTGAGTTTCAGCATGAGTCTTTCCAACAATCAGAATATTATCTAAGTAGGCCATTACCACATTCCCCTTAGCTCTAAGTAACGCTAACACAGGTTTTACCAATTTAGTAAATAATCTAGGAGCTGAAGTTAATCCATTCGGCAATGCCCTGAATTGCCACAGCTGAGTCATCCAAATAAATTTCAAATATCTTCTATCATCCTCATGAATAGACACTGAGTAATACGCATCCTTTAAATCAATAGTTGCCATATAACACCCTTTGGACACTAGATGTTTGGCCGTGATAAAGGTTTCCATTTTGAAATGCCTATAACAAACAAACTTGTTCAAACTCGATAAATCCAAAATAATTCTACACCCCCCAGTCTTTTTAGATCTGGGAAATATATTTGACACAATTTGTCGACTTTGATAGACAGAAGGCTCAATTACCCCTTTCTTATGTAACGACTGAATCTCTGCTTGAATAAGCACATTTTCTTCATCTGAAAAAATAAGTTTACGACTAGGAAAATGTTGATTAGGTAGACTGTCCTTAGAGTAAAATTCAATTTTCACCCCTTCAATACTACTAAGTATGAACAAATCTGATGTCAACTGCTGCCATTGTTTGAGAAACAATTTTAACCTTCCCCCAATTTGAACAGGAACATCAATTAATTCATCGTCTGTTGATGTTTTCCTTACCTGCATCTTTCCTGCGGTCCTTGTTGTCCTCGACCTCTTGTGGAGAAAGGCACCTTCCCCTTCATGCTGGCAGCCTGCCAGTTCCGAAATTGAAGACCTGAACATTCCTTCTCCTGCATCCACATTAGTTCCTTTCCAATACGGAGAAAACCTTTTGCCCTGCTTACCAGCCGGCTTAATGAGGGCCATAGTTTTAACATCTTCATGACATTCTTTGACCCTTTTCGCAAGGTTACCTCCAAACAACAGATTTTGTGTTGGTACACTGGTTGGTTTGCACAAACTTGCCAAATTTGGATTAAGCACTGGCCTAATAGCGGCCCTCCTGATGTTATTGATTTCAAAAAACGCATTACAAAGGAATCCCAGTCCGTCCTGGTGTGCTTCAACCACATTGCTTGGATCAATCACTTTCACCACAGCTGTAATACCTGCTGACAACAGTTTAAGCACTTTTTGGAACTTCATCTCCTGGGCCCTAGTAAGCATACCCATCTGTGACCAAATTTGGTGATTAGTCACCGGTACCTTCAGGAGATCACAATTAACAGGAGCTTTATAGTTTTTTGCTGCTTCATCCATAGCTAGCTCCTGTAACTGGTGGGAGAGCATATACTGAATGGCTTCAGCCAATTCCCCATCAATCGCCTCTCCTGCCTCTCTAGGCTGAGCAAACTTCCCAGCAATGTTCGGAATTACCTCCAACCGAACTTCTTTACTGCTCTCCCCCAGCATAGAATCAGTGTCAGCAAACTGCACTGATGGAACATCCTCCTCACAGGCAGGATAGTTCTGCAGCCCTGGAACAGGTGCTGCTAGCACAAGCTCTCCATCAGCCTGGCTTGGGCACCACTCCTCCTCACGGAGCTGGTCCCTGTCGAGCATTCTTTGTAATAAAATCTCGACTTGGGAGAGCCGTGAGCAAACGGACTCTCCTATGGAGGGTATAACCTCCATGCCCGACTCATCTACGGGCCTGACAGACTTGCCAGTGGCCTTCTGCCCTACTGGCAAGCCTTCACTGCCCCCCGGCAGTGGGTCCGCAACCACTGGCTGTGTAGCCAGCACCGGACTAGGTGTACCAGATGGGCCTCCTTCCCCAACACTCTCCTGGTCAGTCTCCTTTCTACCTGCGGAGCGCCTCGCCGACACCTTCTTTACTTTCTGCAACATATCTCCAAGTACTTCAAACCGTCGCAGAAATGACCTATGGTAGATATTTCAACAACCTTACCTCCGTTTTTAAACTTACCGCTCGGAGGAGCGCTGCTGCTCCAACCACCCGGCTGCACCAACGTCTGACGTCATGACGCACCAACGGCTGTACGGGCTTCTATTCACGTGACTCCGCAGTAAAATATGTGGGGTGACAGAGGAACTGAAGGAAATCCACATTAGGCAGAAAATGGTGTTGGATAGACTGATAAATCCCCAGGGCCTGATGGCCTGCATTCCAGGGTACTTAAGGAAGTGCCTCTAGAAATCGCAGACGCATTGGTAATCATTTTCCAATATTCTGTAGATTCATCATCAGTTCCTGTGGATTGGAGGGTAGCTAATGTTATCCCACTTTTTAAGAAAGGCAGGAGAGAGGAAACAAGGAATTATAGACCAGTTAGCCTGACATCGGTGGTGGGGAAGATGCTGGAGTCAATCATAAAAGATGAAATAGCGGCACATTTGGAGACCAGTAACAGGATCGGTCCGAGTCAGCAAGGATTTACGAAGGGGAATCATGCTTGACTAATCTACAGTGAAATATTTTGTATTGCGTACAACGCGGTAATGGCATACAGCAGTATCGTTAAGCACAGGCATAGATGTACAAAAAGTGCAAGGGTTGTAGTGTAAGAATAGTAGACTTCACCGATGCAGTACACGTTCTGGTGCCAACTTGTGCCCTTCAAGTCTCAAAGTTCATAATATTGGTACCACTTACTCGAGCCCAATACAGCCTCGCGCGAATAGAACAGACAAAAGACAATCGGCACTACCCTAACGAACTACCCACCCCCTTTATACCCTTCCGAACTAAGGGCGCGAAAGTACTTGGGGGGGGAGCAACCCCTACAAGCCAATTACCGATACCGGCTGCAAATACATAGCATGACAACTCTTTGGCCCAATCGTATAACGGTACATAACATAGTTTCAACACACATAGTTTTTTTTAGTTTTTTAAAAATATTTGTATTTATTAGAGGTAAATACATCAGTGTACATCCCGTATATATTGTTACAATCATTGTACCCCTTAATTTTAAGGCTTTTATAGAAAAGGAATAGAAACAGAGAAAGTGAAGAAAGTGAAAAGAGCTGTGAGAGTGAAAAAGCGTGCCAAAGGAAAAGAAAAAAGAGCCCTTGGTCAAAGAGTTAGAGAAAGGAGATTAAGAGATAGACACTAGAAAAGAGGAAAAAATAAGAGAGAGAGAAAAAAAAGGAAAAGCCAGTTACTATATTATAAACATCACGCAAAAGGAATTTACCAACTCGATAGTTTTTCATCCTCCTTTACTAAGACCCGACGCTGGTACCTTTTTGAGGTACTCCTGCACCCTATCCTTGTAGCAAATCTATAAATGCAGACCACGTCTGATAGAAACGATCTGATTTTCCTGCCAGGCGGAGTCTCATATCTTCCAGATGTAGCGTTTCAAACATAGTTGAAATCCACATATTTACTGTTGGATAGGGGCATTTTTCCAGAATTTTAAGATTAGCTTTTTTCCTATTATTAAGCCATATTCAAATAGATTCTTTTGAAACACATTTAATTCAGGGCTGCCTTCCGTTATTCCAAAAATAATCCAATCTGCCTTTGGTGTCAGTTTTATTTTAAATAATTTTGTGAAGATTTCAAAGATATCAATCCAAAATTTTTGAATTTTTGTACTAAAGACAAATGAGTAGCTTTGTGAGACCGGCATTTATCGCAAATAGGTGAGACGTTGGGAAAAAGTTTACTTAATTTAGTTTTTGAATCGTATAATCTGTGTAAGATTTTAAATTGTATTAAATTGTATTACGTTAATTGAACATTTATGCACATTTAATAGTAAGATTAAACGAGAAGTTACCAAGTTCGAAGGTTGATCTTTATTTTATGAGGAGTCGCAGTGAGGGATTTCGTGAAGACCCCGCCAGCACGCATGCGCGACATCCTTCAAAGCAGCGGTGTGGAATCACAGAACGCACCATGACTGAAAATAGTAAGATGAAGAACGTAGAACTTCCCAGTTGACCTTATGATAGAGGGTGGGAGCGGAGGGCACGAAATCCCTCACCGCAACTCCTCATAAAATAAAGATCAACCTTCGAACTTGGTAAGTTCTCGTTTAATCTTACTATTTTACTTCGGAGTCACGTGAGTGACTTCGTGAAGATTTCAAAGCTCTGTGATTTCACGCCCTGGACAACGTCCATGCTAGCACACTGCCGCAATCCTGATGGAGGAAGGCTGTTAATGCAGTTCAGTCGAAACAGGCTGAAAAATAATGCATATTTATTAACAAAATAATAATAAACAAATAACCCCTAATTCGGGGACAAACATTCACTGAGCGGCTCCCAGCACAGCTTCTGCGAATGTCGTGGGGGCGACCAGTGGTTTATTGTAGAACCTTTGGAAGGTTGCTTCACTGGCCCAGCCCGCGGTGGTGAGGATGTGGTCCATGGGCACCTCCATGGCCCTCGCCGTTGATGTGGATGCAGCCCTAGTAGAATGAGATTAAAAAATGTTAGTAGCGACTCCTGCTGCACCCAACACCACCCTGAGCCACCTGGCGATGGTCTGTACAGTCACCCGGTGATGCGGAGGTTTGTGGCTGATGAGGAGCCCCTGCTGATGGTTCTGGTAATTCGGATGTAGTGGTGGAGATGGGTGACTATGCAGAGGGTGGCATCAGTAGGGTATGCCCGAAACTCCAACTGCAGCCCATGAGCCCCAGGCCTGTGCTGCTTCAGTAAGTCCTGGACAAAGAAATTCACCTGTGTAGGGGTGGAGACCATGCTATCCAGCCGCAGCTTTTGTAATGCCTGGACTCGTTGAGCTGTAGTCAGTGCCATCAGCATCACCACTTTGAGGGTGAGCTGTTTGAGTGGTAACTCGGTCATTGGAGACCAGCTCCTCAGTAGGGTCAGAACGATCCCTACATCCCAGGTGAAGGTGTATCTGGACTGTGGAGGGTTGGTGTTAAACACTCCCCTCATAAATTTAGACACCAGGTGGTTTGAGCCTATACCTATGTCCAGGTATGAGGATAGTGCACTCCTGGCGCTGTTGATGGCACTGCAGCTAAGGCCAGCATCGAAATGAAGGCCAGCTAGGAATTCCAGGACATCAGGGATTGTTGCTGTGTTGGTAGTCGTGTTGGTACGAGAGCAGAATGCCTCCCACTTCCTGATCTGTGTGAGGTACTGCCTCCGGGTTGATTCTCGGCATGATGCTGAGATGAGTTCCATGGCTCGTGGTGAGATGCCCACCTTGACGAGTGGTCTTTTTAGAACCTGCAGGCCAACAAGTTTAGGTGACCATGGCATGGGTGACTGTCCCCCATAATGGGGTGTGTAATTAATTTGGGGTGTTTCCCAATCGGAAGCCATGGTTGTTTCAAAATTTTAAGGACCATCGGGTACCATGGCTGTGTAGGCCAGTCGGGAATGATCAATATGCCAGTTGCAGAGTCCAGTTTAATTTTCTGCAATACCCGACTGATGAGGCAAAATGGGGGAAATGCGTAGCAAAACCATTTCCCCCAATGGATAGAAAACGCATCCATTGCTATTGCCCCAGGGTCTGGTTCCCAAGACACATACGTTGGTATCTGATGGTTCAACCTGGACACAAAGAGGTCAATATCTGGTGTCCCATAGTGAGCTATAATGTCTCAAAAAATTTGGGGGTTCAACATCCACTCGATGTTGTCATTGAATACTCGTGACCTGGTTTCCGCCACTGTATTAAGCTTCCCTGGCAAATAGGTCGCTGTAACCCAAATATTTCTCTCGATGCACCAGTGCCAAATTGTGTTTGCCAATTCATCACGAGATAGCGACCTGATACCACCCATATGATTGATATAAGCCACCACTGTAGTGTTATCTATTTGGAGGCGGACATGTAAGTCCCGTGAGTTAGTACAGTAAGCCCGCAGTCCATGAAAAGCCCCTAACATCTCAATATAATTTATCCCGTGTGACTGAAGGAGGGTAGACTCTTGAGAGCCCCATCTGCCACCTCAATTGAACATGGTGTCAGTTGCACCCCAGCCTTGTGCGCTTGCGTCAGTCTGTAGCACGACGGATGGGTTGCTTACTATGATGGGTCTGTGACACTCGCTAATATTGTCAATCCACCATTGTAGCTCGGCTCTACCCTTTGGTGGTAATCGGATTGGTCGATCAAAGTGCCCAGTATTTCCTTTGAATGCTGCGATCTTTGTTCTTTGTAAATTTTGGTAATGTAACGGGCCGAATTGCGCAGCTGAGAATGTAGCTACCAGTTTCCCTATTACTTTTGCCGTTTGCCGGATGGTCGGTACCCTGGCACAAGCAAGGCTGTGGCACGCTTCTTTTATAGCTATAGCTTTGTTGGTTGGGATGGTGATCATCAGTAAGGTTGTGTCTAGGGTGAACCCCAAATAATCCATAATTGGAGAGGGGTGCAGTTTAGACTTGTCTGGATGGATTACAAATCCTAGCTTCTCGAATAAAGATTTAGTCGCTGTAACTGCCCGTATAGCCAATTGGAGGGTCTGACCCACAATAAGGATATCATCTAAATATGCCATGACAATGTAATTTTGTTGTCGGAGGAGGGCCAATATAGGTTTCACTAATTTAGTAAATAGTCTGGGGGCTGTGGTGAGGCCATTGGGCATTGCTTTGTATTCCCACAACTGTTCCTTCCAGACAAATTTCAGAAACCTTCTGTGAGATTCAGTGATGGGCACTGTATAGTATGCATCTTTTAAATCGATGCAGGCCATAAAGTACCCCGGGTAGAGCATCTGCTTGGCTGTTTCAAAGGTATCCATTTTAAAGTGGGTATATTGTACAAAAGTGTTCAGCTCAGTTAGGTCTATAATAATTCAACACCCCCCATCTTTTTTGGTTTTGGTGAAGATGTTGGACACAAACTCAAGGGGTTTGTGCGTTGTTTTCGCAATCACCCCTTTTGCGGCAAGCCGTAAAATTTTGGCATGTCCTGCTTCAACCTCTTTTTGAGAGAGTGTAAATTTTCGATGAGACGAATGCTGGGTAGGGGGATTTTGACCATCAATTAATTCTATGACATAACCTTGAACACTTTGTAAAATAAACTCATCAGTGGTGATAGTGTCCCAAATTCCCCAAAAGGCCCGCAACCGTCCACCAATTTGTGCAGGAAGGGATGCTACTGTCTGAGAGGAACCAGGCCCCCTTACCTCCATGGTTAACGGCGGGTCCTGGCGTATGGCGTTTTGGGAGGACATTGTGGAGGTTGTCGGGATGGCGGCCGCATCTTCCATGCAGGCCGCTGTTGGCCTTGCCCTAAAAAAGGCCGTTGTGGAGGGGGATAGGTCCTTGGTGTCCTATCCGGCTGACGTGGTTTCCAGTTGGTGTATGGTTGTTGCCGGTGATATGGGTGGTGTCTAGTCGGAGGAGGTTTCATAAGGCCCGCTGTTTTGGCCTCCTCGTCTAGTTCCTTCACTTGTTTGGATAGATCTGTTCCAAACAGTTGATGAGGCGGTGGAGCGGTAGATGGACGGCACAACCCCGCAAATTTGGGGTTGAGAGTCGGCTTTATGCAGCTCTTGCGCAGGCAGTTGATTTCATACTGGGCGTTGCATAAGAGTGCCAGAGCATCCTGTTGCTCGCTGGACACATTGTCCCCATCAAGGGTCCTGGCATACGCCGTTATGCCCGTGGATAGAAGCTTCAGGATACGCTGGAGACGGACATCCTGCATCTTGGTGGCCATGCTCAAATGTCCCCAGATCTGAGTATTGACCAGGGGAACACTGAGATTGATGCAGTTCTCAGGTGGTTTTATTTTCTCCATTGTCTCATTAAGTACCTGACCCTGAAGTTGGTGAGTGGTCAGGTAATCAATGGTGCCCGCCAGTTTGTGGTGCAGGGGTTCCCCAGTGTGTGTGGCCGTGGCAAACTTGCCCACCACGTCCAGCATGTCCTCCTCGTGCTCTGGCTCTGCGGTCTCCGGCAGTCCCGGGTCGTCTTCGAAAACAGCGGCCGGGCAACTGCAGGCACTCCTGGCTGGGGAAGACGAGAGGCTGATTGGACTCCTGGCGTGGCTAGTAGAGGCCCGAGAGTCCCGTTCATCCCGGTCCCTGTCCCGCTGGAGGAGTTGTTCCACTAAGAGCTCCAACCGCTCAATGCGACCGTCCCTGCTATTTGCAGCGGACAAGCTGACTTCCCCAGGCCCTGCGATTTCACTGGGGCTTCCACCATCGGACCTCACCTCCGTAAGGTGCTGACTAGGGTCCGATGGCAGGTCGTTGTGGCCTACCGCCCGAGTAGGCTCATACGACTCCCGCACGGACTCTCCGCTAGTCTGTCTTCTCGCAGACTGTGGCGGCCCACCTGTCTGATACGAAGGCAGGTGAGTTGGATCGGCGCCGGCCCCCAGAACCTGGCTCCCCGGAGTCCGTGCAGGCTTACCTCCATTGTCGCCCAATAATCGGCGTGGAGGCGCATGGTCGGCCGCTCCCAGAGCTAAGCTGGCCGACCGTCTACTGCTGCCACCAACGCCCTTGACCGCAGCCTGACGAGGTGTTTTGCCGGCAGCACCTGCTCCTGCAGACCTGCTCGACGCAGCAGTAGTTCTGCCAGACTGCCCTACGACAGATATCCCTGGCAGTTGTACGTGGCGGAGTGCAGCTGCAGGGCTCCCCTGTAGCGCAGCTGTCCCCCGGCCCAGTCCCCGTGGGTCTGCTGGAACTCGGGGTGAGGTCGCTGGTGACGAGCGAGGCTCCTTCCCACGTACCTGTTTGCCCCCCCTCTTCCTGGGGGATGGGGGCTCGAAGTCTGGGTCAGCAGGCTCCAGCTCCGGTGCGGTAAACCATTCAGGTGATGAGTCGGGCGCTGTTGTAACGGGAGCGCCCGACTTCCGCATTCTTGCCCCCGACCGTCCCGAAGCTGCCGGTGGTGCTTGCAGCTCCGGTGACAAAGGCCGCTGGCTGGTCGATGCCCCGCGGCTCCTGGAGAGCGTTGCCTTCCGTTTCCCTTTCTCCATCCTGTAGGAGTAAGGTTTCTACTTACCTGACGGTACTTATGAAGGAGCTGGTGGAGAGAGCGCACTCCCTCTCCCCCAGCTTGTCGATGTTAATGCGCGCGACGATATGTCGCGCATGCGTGCTGGCGGGGTCATCACGAAGTCACTCACGTGACTCCGAAGTAAAATAAGTGTACTTTCCACCTTTCTTTGGACATTTTTATACTTACTTCATTTTCCCAGTCTCTTCTGATGCCTTCAGTTGTTGGTATTTCTGCATTTAGAATAATATTATATATATACGAGATCAGATTTGCTGATTCAGCCTTTGTATTCATTGCTTCATCCAGTAAATCTGATGGCATATTGCGATATTTTTGTGCATATTTTTTCAGGTAGTCACATATTTGGAAATATTTAAAATACTAATTGTTTCCCAAATTGTATTTTAGTTGTAATTGTTTAAATGGTAATAATTTTCCCGTTTCATACAAATCTCCCAAGGTTTTAATTCCTGCTCTTTCTCATTGTATAAATGATTTATCTATAAATGAGGGTTTAAACAAAGGGTTTTTAACGATAGGGGATAGGTGAGATAAATTTCTTAATTTTAAGTTGTATTTTATTTCCCAATTCTAATTGTACTATATATAATTGGATTTTTGTTATAATTTGTATTATTCAACATCTTTGGTGAAAGAAGGGTCGCTCCAATATTACAAGGGCAGCAGTCCTCTTTCTCCATGATAATCCACTCCGGTTGCTGGGGAGAGTTATCCAGCAATTGAATCATATTTCTAATATTTACAGACCAATAGTAATACATGAAATTAGGGAGAGCTAATCCCCCTACTGCTTTGCGTTTATTCAAGTGTGATCTTTGTATTCTATGGGACTTAAAAATTTGTAATTTGTAAAATTTGTAATATCCGAGCCCAGTTTAAAAAAAAACTTTTTGGCTGGGTATATTGGGATTGATTGGAACAGGTATAAAATTTGTGGTAGAAAAATCATTTTTATGGCGTTTATTCGGCCTATTAAGGACATCGGAAGCGTTTTCCAAAATGTAATTAAATTATATAGTTTCTTAAGTACAGGGTTACAGTTTGCATTAAACATGACTTGATATCTTCTAGTGATTTCAATACCCAAGTGTTTAAATTTTTCCATTGCTATTTTAAAAGGAAACTGTAAGAGATGTGTAGAAGCTTTCGGTTTTATTGACATGATTTCACTTATGAGGTTATGTGATGTACAATAGTACATCATCAGCGTATAATGATATTTTATTGTTTGAATATTTTGTATTATAGCCATGTATATTCGGATGAGTTCTAGGGTTATAGAATAATTTCTACTCATTTCTAGGGTTATAGAATAATTTCTATAACATAGAATAATTTCTATGTTTCTATGTTTCTATAAGGGCAAATAACAGCGGTGATAATGAACATCCTTGTCTATTACCACTTGACAATTGAAATTTCGTAGATAAAATATTATTAGTTAATATTCTGGCCGTTGGCTTATTATATAATAATTTAATCCATAGAATGAAATTCTCTCCCAGTTGAAATTTTTGCAATACCTTAACTATATAATCCCATGCAACCTGATCGAATGCTTTCTCTACATCCAGCGAAATAATTGAAAGTTTTTGATCTTCAATTTGGTGTGAATGCATTATGTTGAGCAGACGTCTCAAATTATTAAATGGTTGTCTCTTAGGGATAAACCCCGTTTGATCCGGATGTATTAATTTACTGGCGTACTTAATCTTCTAGCTAATATTTTCGCTAATATTTTTTGATCTGTGTTTAACAACGCAATAGCTCTATATGATCCGAGTTCTTCCACATCTTTATCTTTCTTAAGTATTAATGTAATCGTTGATTCTGCTAGTGTTTCAGGTAGTATTTGTTCTTTAAAGGCATATGTATACATTTTCTGTAGGCGTGGTGTAAATATGTCATAAAAACCTTTATAGAATTCATGACTAAATCCTTCAGGACCTGGTGTTTTTCCATTTTTTAATGAGATTATTGTTTCTTCTATTTTCTTATTTGAGATTTGTGATCCCAATTCCTCTTGTTCCTGCAACTCTAGTTTGGGAAGATTACAATTATCCAAGAACTCTGTAACTTTATTGGTGTCCGCTGTCATTTTAAATGTATACAAATTCTCATAAAATTGCGCAAATCTTTTATTAATATCATTCGGTAAAGTTAATACTTCCCCTCTATCTGATTTGATCTTTGAAATCGTATGTTCCTTTTCTCGTTTTTTTAACTGACATGCCAGAAGTTTATGGGGCTTATCCCCAAATTCAAAATGTTCCTGTCTTGTAATTTGGAATAATCTTATAGCTTTCACTGATAATAATTTATTTAATATAAATTTCAGTATTAATATTTTATTATGTTTATCCATAGTTAGGTCTTTAGCATTATCTATGTCCAATTGTCTAATTTGTTCTTCCAACTGTCTTTGTTCATTCTTATTTTTTTTTATTTCGAAAAGCTTGGTATGAGATTATAACACCTCGAATAAATGCTTTAAAAGATTTCCATAATAATGTAGGTGATGTGTCTGGCGTGTCATTTATTTCGAAAAAAAGATTCATTTGCTGTTTTAGATATATACTCCCTTGCAGGTCTTTTAAAAGTTGAGGGTTGTACCTCCAAAACGGTTTATTCTTAGACATTCCTTCCATTTTTAAAAAGATAGTTTGTGGGGAGTGATCTGAAATCGTATTTGTATGGTATTTTGGTTTCAAAGTATACGGAATTAATTTTGTATCTACCAGGTATTAATCTATACGTGAATATGTCTTGTGTACCATTGAATAGAACGAGTATTCCCTGCCAGTCGGATTTGCAATCCTCCAAACATCTGTTATATTTGTATTTTTTATATATGTGTTTAAAAGTTCGCTAGTTTTAGATTTCGTATTACGACTCTGTTTTTGACTAGATTTATCTAAGTAAGGGTCTAACACACAATTGAAGTCTCCACCGATTATAACATTCTGGTAATTATATTCTGCGATTATATTCAAAATTTTATTGACAAAATGCGGATTGTCAAAGTTGGGCGCATATATATTTACCAAGGTAATTGGGGTAGCATGGATCTCACCGGTAACTATCAAATATCTCCCGTCCTTATCTGTTAAGGTATTTTTCTGTTTAAATGGTATGCCTTTCCGAATAATGATAGACGTGCCTCTAGATTTTGAAGTATATGACGAGTGAAAAGTTTGGCCTATCCAGTTTGCCCTCAATCTAGCTTGATATTGAAGTTTAAGATGCGTTTCTTGAAGAAAGATAATATCTGTGTTCTATGCTTTCAGCTGAGCTAAGATCTTACCCCTTTTAATGTGTTCATTAACACCCCTAATGTTCCAACTGCAGAATGAGATTCCTCCCAGTTTATTTTGTTTATTGTCTTGCATTTTGAGACATAACATTTGCCCAACCAATCACAAGCATGCCTTTAGCATCAGGGCCTAGCTGCACCTGCTGAATCCCAGACATCTTGACAACTTGTAGGCCATCAGGACAGAAACCATCTGCAACTCCTTCCAGGCTTCAGATTACCTGGAACCATCTATGTCACATGAGTCTCCAGCTCCCTGCAAATAACCATATAATAACCATACAACCATATAACAATTACAGCACGGAAACAGGCCATCTCAGCCCTTCTAGTCCATGCCGAACGCTTACTCTCACCTAGTCCCATCTACCTGCACTCAGATCATAACCCTCCATTCCTTTCCCGTCCATATACCTATCCAATTTATTTTTAAATGATAAAAGCGAACCTGCCTTCACCACTTCCACTGGAAGCTCGTTCCACACAGCTACCACTCTCTGAGTAAAGTTCCCCGTCATGTTGTCCCTAAACTTTTGTCCTTTAATTCTCAAATCATGTCCTCTTGTTTGAATCTTCCCCACTCTCAATGGAAAAAGCTTATCCACGTCAACTCTGTCTATCCCTCTCATAATTTTAAAGACCTTTATCAAGTCCCCCCCTTAACCTTCTGCGCTCCAAAGAATAAAGACCCATCTTGTTCAACCTTTCTATGTAACTTAGGTGCTGAAACCCAGGCAACATTCTAGTAAATCTCCTCTGTACTCTCTCTATTTTGTTGACATCTTTCCTATAATTTGGCGACCAGAATTGTACACCATATTCCAGAATTGGCCTCACCAATGCCTTGTACAATTTTAACATTACATCCCAACTCCTATACTCAATGCTGTGATTTATAAAGCTGTCTTTACCACCCTATCTACATGCGATTCCACCTTCAGGGAACTATGCACAGTTATTCCTAGATCCCTCTGTTCAACTGCATTCCTCAATTTGCTACCATTTACCATGTACGTCCTATTTTGATTTGTCCTGCCAAGATGTAGCACCTCACATTTATCAGCGTTAAACTCCATCTGCCATCTTTCAGCCCACTCTTCCAAATGGCCTAAATCTCTCTGTAGACTTTGAAAATCTAGTTCATTATCCACAACACCATCTATCTTAGTATCATCTGCATACTTACTAATCCAATTTCACACACCATCATCCAAATCATTGATGTATATGACAAACAACAGTGGACCCAACACAGATCCCTGAGGCACCCCACTATTCACAGGCCCCCAACCTGACAAACAGTTATCCACCATTACTCTCTGGTATCTCCCATTCAGCCACTGTTGAATCCATCTTGCTACTCCACTATTAATACCCAACAATTGAACCTTCTTAACCAACCTTCCATGTGGAACCTTGTCAAAGGCCTTACTGAAGTCCATATAGACAACATCCACCGCTTTACCCTCATCAATTTCCCTAGTAACCTCTTCAAAAAATTCACGAAGATTAGTCAAACATGACCTTCCAGGCACAAATCCATGTTTATCCAGATGATTATCTCTAAGTATCCTTTCCATTAATTTGCCCACCACTGACGTCAAACTAACAGGTCTATAATTGCTACGTTCACTCTTAGAACCCTTTTTAAACAATGGAACAACATGCGCAAAATACCAATCCTTCGGCACCATTCCCGTTTCTAATGACATTTGAAATATTTCTGTCATAGCCCTTGCTATTTCTACACTAACTTCCCTCAATGTCCTAGGGAATATCCTGTCAGTACCTGGGGATTTATCCACTTTTATATTTTTCAAAAGTGTCAGTACTTCCTCTTCTTTGATCCTCATAGTTTCCATAGCTACCTTACTTGTTTCCTTTACCTCACATAATTCAATATCCTTCTCCTTGGTGAATACCGAAGAAAATACATTATTCAATATCTCCCCCATCTCTTTTGGCTCTGCAGATAGCTGTCCACTCTGACTCTCTAATGGACCAATTTTATTCCTCGTTATTCTTTTGCTATTAATAAAGCTGTAGACACCCTTTGGATTGATGTCACCCTTAGTGAAGCAGGTTTCACAAACATCTTAACGGACATCGGCCATTTTCCCAAATACCCAAATTCCTGATATCCACAGGTGTTGCACGGATTGACCTGGCCTGGCGATGGTGTTGGTGTCCTCTACCGCTGCTTGGCCTGGGACCCCTCGCATCCTGCGGCCAACGCTCGGCCTCCCGCAGCCGAGCCTGGGACCCGCAAAGCTCCCCCTAGAGAGCGGGAGGTGAGACCACACGCAGCCCGCTCACCACCAGCCGCCATCTTGAAATTGGGCCCTTGTCCAGAGTCCGTTGCCGTCGGCAACTCCCTCCACCCTCCTCGCCGGTTCCTGGTCTTCGGGATTGAGCAGGAGACGAGCCTCGGAGGAGATTCCCACTCCAGACGAGTTCCCGGTTCTGTGGTGGGCACTTAGATGCTAGATCCCTCTGCTCTACAACACTACCAGACGCCTACCATTTACTGTGTAGGTCCTGCCCTTGTTCGACATCCCAAAATGCAACACCTCACACTTCTCTGTATTAAATTCCATCAACCATTCCCACCTGGCCAATCGATCCAGATCCTGCTGCAATCGTTCGCAACCACAGAATTTATCCTCTTCTTCCGGCAGCTGAAACATATGTAAAACTTCCACTTTGCTGTTTAAACTGCTCTTCTTGATTGGGACATCTCTTGAAAAGATTAAAGATTATTTTAATGTGGTTACCGTTAAGAGCAGCCTTTGTCTCATGAAATGTCTCATGCACACATTTGTTTATGAATCACTCGACTCATGAAATACAAAGAAGTGGAATCGCCAATGGCCATGGGAACACTTCCTGAAACATGGTGTCATTTGAATTGCTGGGTTTGGTAAATAGCAATAATCAGACTTTTGGTTGTCTTATCAGGAGAAGTTGGATTATAATGGATGAACGAAGATGAATACAGCGGATGTGGCAGAGTTGTTAGAATTCCTTACGTCGTAGCTGACTGTTTACCTCTTACTCCCAAGTAGAAACATCGCCTGTCACCCACATAGAGTCATAGAGTGATACACTGTGGAAACAGGCCCTTTGGCCCAACTTGCCCAAACCAGCCAACAATGTCCCAGCTACACTAGTCCCACTTGCCTGCGCTTGGTCCATATCCCTCCAAACCTGTCCTATCCATGTACCTGTCTAACTGTCACTTAAACTATGGGACAGTCCCAGCCTCAACAACCTCCTCTGGGGTCGGACATACGTACAAAGGGGGAGGGGGGGTTCTGGAGACACAGGGAGCGTAGTAGGGAACAGTGTGAGTTTGGTCATCGCCAAGACCTACAGAACAGAATGGGAACGACAGTGATTGTGGAGCCACATTTACAGATGAAGAAACCTAGTGGGTTCAAAGGGAGAAACAGGAAACTGCAGCTGGTGCTGGTTACAAAAAGGAAGACAAAACGTAACTCAGCGGATCAGGCAGCATCTCCGGAAAACATGGATAGGTGAAGATTCTGGTTGGGACCCTTCTTCAGACAGGTTGTGGTTGGGAGGGAGAAAGCTGGAGAGATGGAGGGCAAAGCCTGTTGAGTGATAGGTGGATACATGTAAGGGGATGTTTGATAGGCAGATCACAGGGACCTTCCTGACCCTTCTGTCCTGGGTCTCCTCCCTTGGCAGAGTGGGGCCACGAGTGATTTGGAGGAACAGCACCTGATATTTCACTGGGGTAGCTTACAACTCAGCAGCATGAACATTGATTGACTAATATTATGTTAACTTCTACCTCCACTCCCCTCCCCTCCCCTCCCCTCCCCTTCCCCGCTGGGGTGTAAGCTGCCCGAGCGAAATATCAGGCGCTGTTCCTCCAATTTGCGTTTGGCCCCACTCTGACAATGGAGGAGGCCCAGGACAGAAAGGTCAGTGTGGGAGTGGGAGTGGGAGGGGGGAGTTTGTGCTGCACAGCTGCTGTATGGTCCCATGGATGTTGGTCCCTGCAAGATGGCAGCTCACTGGGAGGCCCTGTGCTGCCTGGTTCTTACAGATGAGCATCATCAGTTCCGGGGTGGGAGACTGCAACCTTCACATGGTCCGCCCTGTTTCGACTAATGCAATCAACTTGACGTGCACACACAGAAGATCAAATAGAACAAGTTGTCCGACAACTTTAGGCTGTGTACGCCACACGAAAGAAGAAGAAGATCATCAGTTCCCACTGCCCGCCTCACCCCTGCTCCCGAGTGTAACGGTGAGCCTCAACCACACGGGGTCAAACATCTAATGCACGTCATTGTGTGAAAATGGAGTAGTGTGAGTGTGGTCTGTGTCACAGTGTGGGAACCATGGTGATGGTGGGGCCACATTTCCCTTATTGTTTGTCAGATGAGGTGACCTGGTGGATGCTAGAGGGAAGCGGCTGGAATGATGGGAGAGGGCGGTGGTGGTCCCGGGCACCGTGATCATGGTAGAGGCCCTGGTCAGTAAGGGGGAGAGAGCCTCCCTCTAACCCTATCCAATCCATGTACTTGTCTAAACGTTGCGATAGTACCTGCCTCAACTACCTCCATTCCAGACAGCCACCACCCTTTGTGTAAAAAAGTTACCCCTCAAGTTCCTATTAAATATTTCCCCCCTCACCCTAACCCTATGTCCTCTGCTTCCCGATTCCCCCACTCTGGGCATGAGACTACATCTATTCCTCTCATGATATTGTACACCTCTATAAGATCACCTCTCATCCTCTCACGGTCCATGAAATAGAGGCCAAGCCTGAACCTCTCTCTTTAGACCAGACTCTCGAGTCCTGGCCAACACCTTTGTCAATCTTCTCTGCACCTTTTCCAGCTTGACAACATTTTTCGTATAACATGTAAACTGAAAACTGAACACAAAATTCTAAATGCGGCCTCACCAAATTCTTACACAACGTAGTTTAGTTCAGTTGAGAGAAACAGCGGGGATACAGGCTCTTTGGCCCACTGAGTGTGCGCCAACCAGCAATTCCCACACACTAACACTATCCTACACACACTAGGGACAATTTACAATTATGCCAAGCAGATTAAGCGACAAACCTGTACTGAAATACAAATAAAGACTTTAAACCCAAGCACCCAGTGAATTAGAATTGATGAGTGAACATTAACATCCATCTGAAGAAGGGTCTCGACCCGAAACATTCCTTTGCTCCATAGATGCTGCCTCACCCACTGAGTTTCGCCAGCATTTTTGTCTACCTTCGATTTTTCCAGCATCTGCAGGTCTTTCATAAACAATAACATCCATGTTAGTGGCTATTGAGTGAAAATAAGCCCAAATTGAATTTCCGTGCAGCAAAATATATCGCTCTTTCACCAGTGATCACTCCTGCAAATGAATCATATCTAATAAAACCAGCGTTGTTGCTTCATGATGAAAGTTTGTTCAACTTTGCAATATTTTTCCTGCAATGTTCTATTTGCAATGTTCTAATTGTAAAATAACTCCCGACTTTTATAAATGTGTACATGCATAGATCTGTCGCTTGGTTGCTA
Source organism: Okamejei kenojei (assembly GCA_035221665.1). Taxonomy (NCBI): domain Eukaryota; kingdom Metazoa; phylum Chordata; class Chondrichthyes; order Rajiformes; family Rajidae; genus Okamejei; species Okamejei kenojei. Next base: position 32,583,558 of record CM069155.1, read on the forward strand.
GTCGACACTCTCGGCACACGAGGGGTAATCCACCTTCAAAAATTGGCCAAATGACAAGAGACACCTGCGGTATTCTTCGCTCTCTGAGAGTTGTCTACAGTTCCACGTCACCCCCGCCCACTCCAGTGCCTCCTTCATGGATGTCAAGTCAGGTCAAACCCCCCCCCCCCCCCCTCACTCCGCCAAGTCAAATTTGACTCCAGCTGCATCAACGGATGTTTGGCCGTTATCTTATCCACGTTAACAGTTACCATGACGTGATCCAGGGGTCTGAACCTGGACGTTGATCGAGGCTGACTATAAAAAGCATGGGCTGAGCATTCAGACGAGTGTGGTTTCCAGGACGAGGCACAGCAAACTAAAGATGTTGGGGCTGCTTCTGTTGCTTCTGCTCGCAGGTAACGAGTCTCTTCTCCGCCTCAGCCTCAGCCTTGCCTTGGATGTTGCTCGCTTGATGTTCTAACTTGTTTGTTTCTGCCAGGTTGTCTCCCCCCCGGAGTTGCCGGCGGCGACACTGGGTCCATTCAGCCCAGAAACCTCTGGCAGTTCCGCAATATAATTAAGTGCGTCATACCAGGCAGCAAACCGTTCCGGACGTTCAACAACTACGGCTGTTACTGCGGGCTTGGTGGACAGGGGACACCGGTGGATGAGTTGGACAGGTGGGTCGATGCAGAGGTCTGTCTGGAGCTGGGTCCCACACATTGCAGGCCAGGACTGGCTCTGACCCAGAGATTTGTTCACATCCATTTACTGAAGCTGCAGGATTGAACCTACACTGCTGGCTGTTCATTCTTCACATTCAGAATATCCCAATAGATTTTCCCATCAGCTGTGAAATGTATGTTTTTGGGAATATTCTTGGGTGCCACTGACTTATATTGTCGCCTATGTGGTGGGAGCCACTTTAGTTTATAGATACAGCATGGAAACAGGCCATTTGGCCCACCGGGTCCATGCCAACCTGAACCATCATTCACACTAGTCGACAGTCCCGGCACACAAGGGGTAATTTACAGAGCACAATTAACCTGCAAACCCGCACGTCTTTGGGATATGGGAGGAAACTGGGGCACCTGAGGAAACTCATAGGGTCTCAGGGAGAACGTGCAAACTCCACACAGATATGACCCGAGCGAGGTCTGGATTGAACCCGGGTAACTGGCGCTGTCAGGCAGCAACTCTACCGCTGCGCCACCGTGCCGCCCTCACTGTTCCTGCCTGACTTCAGGCAGCTCCTGGTTGCAAGCATTCCCGTCCCACAATGAGTCTCCCACCCCACCGCCCACAGGTCCAATGTGGATCTCAAACCTGCTCAGGCTGGCTCCGCTCTGATCGCCTCGTGGCTGTTTGGCTGCATGTGGTGTTTGTGCTGCTGCAAAGCATCAGTCAAAGTGTTGTGTTGATGCTAGTTGCAGTGTTCCCTACCTGACATGACCCATGTGCTTGCAGCTGCTGTCAGACACACGACTATTGTTATGACGAGGCTACGAAAATGGGCTGCAAATGGTTAGAGGATTCCAAAGCTGTGTACTACAAATACACCTGTTCACAAAACACCGTCACTTGCGAAAGTGAGTATGGTCCAGGAGAGGCTTGGAAATCTTATTTCTTCACAATCCATGGGCAATATGTTCTAAATAATGCGTTCTGTTTCTTTTCAGGTAAAAATAAAAAACTGTGCGATGTTTGTCTGTGAATGTGATCGCAATGCGGCCATTTGCTTCTCCAAAGCAGAATCCAAGTACAATAATAAATACAAGGATCTGGATAAATCCCGTTGTAAATAGGGCCTCAATGTGTCCCTGCGTTTACGAGCCTCCTCGACTCTGTGGGGAATACTTGCCTTACAGGTTGCATCCTGCAGTTTGCTTCCAGCAACTCGAGGAAGCATTGATCTGTTTATTTGCTACGTTAATGTAATCAGTAATCTCATTTAAATCCAACACTCCTTACCCCTTTCTCACGGTCTTACACTATCTGTGCCACTCATGATGCTAAAGACTGGATCGCTTCAATCTCCCTGCAGTGAAAGCTAATTCTGGTTTGTGACTCTCTTCCCATAACGTTCCTAACCAAAATCTCCAATTATCCGTGTCCAATATCCTCACTCCCTCTCCAAAATATGAATGCAGCAGCATTTGGGAATCCTCTTGAAAATCCAGGTTTACATCCTATTCAACCCTCAGTCCAGGGCTTTCTTCTAATTAATGCTGTCACTACTAAATCCTGCAATGATCATACTTGATGGTCATTCTTAATGTCATTGTCTGTGGCTCAGTTAACGAAGGTGGTGGTCGTGTATTTTCTATAATCTATTAAAATGATTTGAGCATGTTCAAGGTTGCATGGTGTCTCATTTCTTGTGTCTCACTCTTGTGTCGCACCACAAATGCCACAGCAAGAAAGAATGGTAAAGCAAGTCTGGGCTGGGACTTCTCTTGGATCTTCTCCAGTCAACTGGCAAACATAACCTGTACCTGACAGGACACCAAGCGCTGGAGTAACTCGTTGGGTCGTCACATCTCTGTGATAAGTGGCATTTTGGGTCAGGAATCTTAGTTTAGTTAAGTTTAGTTTAGTTTAGGTTAGATTCTAAACTTTAGAGATACAACGTGGAAACAGGCCCATCAACCCACCAAGTCCACGCTGACCAGCGATCACCGCACACTATCCCACACCCAAGGGGCATTTGTACGGAAGCCAATTCACCAGCTGGTCTAAACCAGCATCTGCAGTTTCTTCCTTCAATGTAAAATGGCCCATTTCTATCCTACACTCATAAGGACAATATTACAGAAATCAATTAACCTAAAGACTCTGCACGTCAACTGGAGCACCTGGAGAAATTCCACACCGTCACAGGGAGAACGTACAAACTGCTTACAGACAGTGCCCATGGTCAGGATCAAACATGGGTCTCTGGGTAGATTGATAGACCACTGGGATCTCTTCTGGGGTAGGGGTGACCGTTACAAAAGGGAAGGGTTACACCTTAACTGGAGGGGAACTGACGTTCTGGCAAAGGTTTGCTAGGGCTAGACGTGTGGGTTGAAACTAAATAGTGGGGGGGAGGGATTGACAAATTGGGAGTATAAAGATGGAGTTGAAGGGGAAGTGATTACAAGAAAAGTTACAAAAGATTCCACAATTAATGGGAAGGAAAGTTCGAGAAGGGATAAGAGAGTAAGGTCATGGCAAATTGCGAGCGGTGTGAGAGGGGAGGTGAATACTGAGGTCAAAGTGATGTATATGAACGCGCGACGTATAAGAAATAAAGTGGACGAGCTTGAGGCTCAGTTAGAAATTGGAAGTATGATGTTGTGGGAATTACAGAGGCATGGCTGCAAGAGGGCCAAGGCTGGGAACTGAATATTCGAAGGTATACCTCCTATCGAAAAGACAGACAGGTGGGCAGAGGGGGTGGGGTAGCTCTGTTGGTGAGGAATGAAATGCAAGGGGTGACATTGAAACAGGAGATGTGGAGTCAGTATGGATAGAACTAAGGAATTGTAAGGGTAAAAAGACCCTAATGGGACTTATCTACAGGCCCCCGAACATTAGCCTGAATATAGGGTGCAAGTTGAATCAGGAGTTAAAATTGGCATGTAGTAAAGGTAATGCTATGGTTGTTATGTGAGATTTCAGCATGCAGGTAGACTGGGAAAATCAGGTTTGTACTGGACCCCAAGAAAGGGACTTTGTGGAGTGCCTCCGTGATGGATTCTTAGAACAGCTTGTATTTGAACCTACCAGGGAGAAGGCAATCCTGGATTTAATGTTATGTAATGAATCGGATTTGATAAAGGAACTTGAGGTTAAGGAGCCATTAGGAGGTAGTGACCATAATATGATCAGTTTTAATTTACAATTGGAGAGGGAGAAGGGTAAATCGGAGGTGTCAGTGTTACAGTTGAATAAAGGGGACTATGAAGCCATGAGGGAGGAACTGGCCAAAGTTGACTGGAAAGATACCCTAGCAGGGATGACAGTGAAACAACAATGGCAGGTATTTCTAGGAATAATACAGAAGGTGCAGGATCAGTTCATTCCAAAGAGGAAGAAAGATTCCAAGGGGAATAAGGGGCGACCGTGGCTGACAAGGGATGTCAGGGACATTATAAAAATAAAAGAGAAATATAATGTAGCAAAGATGAGCGGGAAACAAGAGCATTGGGTAATGTTTAAAGAGCAACAGAAGGTAACTAAAAAGACAATACGGGGAGAAAAGATGAGGTACGAAGGTAAGCTAGCCAAGAATATAAAGCAGGATAGTAAAAGCTTCTTTAGGTATGTGAAGAGGAAAAAAATAGTTAAGACCAAAGTTGGACCCTTGAAGACTGGAAAAGGTGAATTTATTATGGGGAACAAGGAAATGGCAGATGAGTTGAACAGATACTTTGGATCTGTCTTCATATAGGAGGACACAAACTATATCCCTGATGTACTAGCGACCAGAATATGTGGGGTGACGGAGGAACTGAATGAAATCCACATTAGGCAGAAAATGGTGTTGGGTAGACTGATGGGACTGAAGGCTGATAAATCCCCAGGGCCTGATGGTCTGCATCCCAGGGTACTTAAGGAAGTGGCTCTAGGAATCGCAGACGCATTGGTAATCATTTTCCAATGTTCTATAGATTCAGGATCAGTTCCTGTGGATTGGACGATAGCTAATGTTATCCCACTTTTCAAGAAAGGCGGGAGAGAGAAAAGAGGAAATTATAGACCAGTTAGCCTGACATCGGTGGTGGGGAAGATGCTGGAGTCAATTATAAAAGATGAAATAGCCGCACATTTGGAGACCAGTAACAGGATCGGTCCGAGTCAGCAAGGATTTACGAAGGGGAAATCATGCTTGACTAATCTACAGTGAAATGTTTTGTATTGCGTACAACGCGGTAATATCATACAGCAGTATCGTTAAGCACAGGCATAGATGTACAAAAAGTGCGAGGGTTGTAGTGTAAGAATACTAGACTTCACTGGGGCAGTACACAAAGAGTCGCCACATTTCTGGTTGCCAACTTGTGCCATTCAAGTTTCAAAGTTCTTAATAGTACAGAGTCTTATTTTGGCCTTAAAGAGCCATTGTCCTGGTGTCACAACTGGGCCGGTGTGTTAATTCCAGATCTAGTTGAGGCCAGTTCATTGGCTATATTTAAGAGGGAGTTAGATGTGGCCCTTGTGGCTAAAGGGATCAGGGGGTATGGAGAGAAGGCAGGTACAGGATACTGAGTTGGATGATCAGCCATGATCATATTGAATGGCGGTGCAGGCTCGAAGGGCCGAATGGCCTACTCCTGCACCTATTTTCTATGTTTCTATGTTTCTATGGTATAATCCAGCATCTGCAGTTCCTTTCTACACAACACATTTTAAGAAGGGAATGTGGATCTCAAGCTTCATTCAAAAAATAATTTAAAGTAATTATGTACAGGTGCATAGAATTGTGATAATGTTGTTGATCTCGAAACCCAGGAGCCCTGGTCTAATCAGCGTGTTTGGTGAAGCATACAAGATAATAGACCTTGCACTCAACATCAACAAAGTAAAGGTCCTGCTGCACAACATTGCTCATCAGTGGTAAGGATTCGTGGCAAAATCCTGGAAAATGTTGGCCACAGCTTACAAGCCACCTCTCAGTGAAACCAGTGATGAATGATGAAATTCATCACTCCTGTAAGTCATCAAAACAGCCTTCAAACGACTGAAGCTTAAAAATTAAGATGTGAAGCATGCTACAGAACTAGTTTTATGCAGATAGGCAGTGATCCATGGTCACTGAACTCCAAATACTGCAGAGATACCAAAGCCATTTCCACAACATCCACCAAGCCCACTTTCAGAATAAGCAAACCATGAGTCAGCATCCACTCCGAAGCTAACACCCCAACTCCGGATCAAAGTTCTTCATAGTACAGAGTCTGATTTTGGCCTTAAAGAGCCATTGTCCTGGTGTCACGACTGGCCTGGTGTGTTAATCCCAGATCTAATCTTACCCCCCCTAGTCTGGTTCAGTCAAACACCAAATACAAACACTTGAATTCCAACTCTATTTAATTAATAATAGTAATAATAATAATAATAATAATAATAATAATAATAATAATAATAATAATAATAATAATAATAATAGAATATTGACTGGCCTTGAGGGGGATACGACATATATTGCCTGAAGTAGATTCATATTGCCCGAGTCGAAGACGAGGGCAATATGGATCTAGTGAGGGCAATATATGTCGTATCCCCCGAAAGAGGACAGTCAATATTGTTATTATTACCCATTATCAGACATCTAGAGGAAAATCTCAACATCTCAGCTCGGCGGACTTCCACGTAAAATTTAACCAAAATGGACGCGGCAGTCTTCCTGTCTGCCGTTTGAATATTCTAAATTTCCCACGCAGCGTCACGTTGCCAAGTTCCCGGATGTGAGACCAGGGGAATATAAGACTATATTTACCGGTGTTTTAACACGTAAAGTCCATAGGCGTTCGCAAGAAAGGGGAATACAAGAAAATATTCCCCTGTTAACCCTGCTGGCACTCAAAACGAAGGGAATACAATTTTGTAAAAGCATAGCTCAGATGTGTGATATGGGTAATAATATCTTTTATTGTCATTGCACATAAGTGCAACAAGATTTGGTATGCAGCCTCCATCCAATGTCATAACTTAAACAACTAATAAAATTTAGATTTAGATACCCCGAGAACAAGGTTTTTAAAAAGAACAGTAAAACAGTAAAACAGTCCAAACAGTCTAAAGTGCAAATGTGTCTGTGCAATGTGACCATCCGAGAGAGACAGTTCATGGAGGGGGGGGGGGGGCACCCAGCAGGGCCGGTTCAGAGCCGCTATAGCTCTGGGGAAGAAGCTGTTCCTGAGTTTGGAGGTGTGGGCGCAGAAGGCCTGGTAACGTCTGCCGGAAGGTAGGAGTTCGAACAGACCATTACCAGGGTGTGAGGAGTCTTTATGTATGCTGACGCCCTTCCTGAGGCACCGTGTGTGGTAGATGCCCTCCAAGGCTGGTAGCGGTGTCCCAATAATCTTCTGCGCTCTGTGGACCACGCGCTGAAGAGCTCTCCTCTCCGCCTCCGTGCAGCTGAGATACCACACAGAGATGCCATGCGTTAGTATGCCCTCTCTCGTGCAGCGATAGAAGGTTGTCAGCAGCTGTTGGGGCAGACCAGTCTTTTTCAATGTTCTCAGGAAGAACAGTCGTTGCTGTGCCTTCTTGACCAGCGCAGCGGTGTTGGTGGACCATGTGAGGTCCTCTGAGTGTGAGTGCCCAGAAACGCAATTGTATACAATACCGCGGGACTGATCCTCGGTACCACTTACTCGAGCCCAATACAGCCTCATGCAAATAGAACAGACAAAAGACAATCGGCGCACCCTAACGAACTACCCACCCCCTTTATACCCTTCCGAACTAAGGGCGCGAAAGTACTTGGGGGAGGCAACCCCTACAAGCCAATTACCGATACCGGCTGCAAAATACATACAATGACAACTCTTTGGCCCAATCGTATAACGGTACATAACATAGTCTCAACACACAGCACTTAGGGAGAAACATTACCATTAGATAAGGAAACATCTTTGGTGAGGCCACTCTTCTGGAGCAATCACCAGTACCGGCTGGAAGGTACCGAAACAAAGTTGAGATGTAACATTGCCCAACCAATCACGAGCATGCCTTTAGCATCAGGGCATAGCTCATAGACATCTTGACAACTTGTAGGCCATCTGGACAGAAACCTTCTGCAACCCCTTCCCAGGCTTCAGGTGACCTGGATCCATCTATGTCACATGGGTCTCCAGCTCCCTGCATACTATGTCACCCTTAGTGAAGCAGGTTTCACAAACATTTTCACAGACATCGCCCATTTTCCCAAGAACCCAAATTCGTGATATCCACAGGTGTTGCACGGATTGACCTGGCCTGGCGATGGTGTTGGTGTCCTCCACCGCTGCTTGGCCTCTCCATGCACCCCTCGCATCCCGCAGCCGAGCCCGGGACCCCCAAAGTGCCCCCTAGAGCGCGGTAGGTGAGACCGCACGCAGCCCGCACACCGATCCTGTCCTCCGCCTGCCTCCATCTTGAAATCGGGCCCTTGTCCAGAGTCCGTTGCCGTCGGCAACACCCTCCACCCTCCATGCCGGTTCCTGGTCTTCGGGATTGAGCGGGAGACGAGCCTCGGAGGAGATTCCCACACCAGACGAGTTCCCGGTTCCGTGGTGGGCACTTGTACTCCTAGATCCCTCTGCTCCCCAACACTACCCAGAGGCCCACCATTTACTGTGTAGGTCCTGCCCTTGTTCGACGTCCCAAAATGCAACACCTCACACCTCTCTGTATTAAATTCCATCAACCATTCCTCCGCACACCTGGCCAATCAATTCAGAAATCCTGCTGCGATTGTTCACAACCATCTTCACTATCTGCAAAACCACTAACTTTTGTATCATAGGCAAACTTGCTCATCTTGCCCTGTATGTTCTCATCCAAATCATTGATGTAAATGACAAACAGTAATGGGCCCAGCAACGAACCCTGAGGCACACCACTAGTAACAGGCCTCCATTCTGAGAAGCAACCTTCCACCATCACCCTCTACTTCCTTCCAAGGAGCCAATTTGCTTTCCATTCAGTTATCCCTCTTTGGATCCCATGAGATCTCGCCTTCCAGAGCAGCCTACCATGCGGCACCTTGTCAAACACCCTATTAAAGTCCATGAACACAACATCTTCAGCTTTGCCTTCATCAACCTTTTTGCATAAATCAAAAAAAATCAATCAGATTTATGAGACACGACCTCCCACGTACAAAACCATGCTGACTGTCCCTAATCAGCCCTTGCCCATCCAAATACCCGTATATCCTATCCCTCAGAATACTCTCCAGTAACTTACCAACTACAGATGTTAAGCACACCGGCCCCTCGTTCCCAGCATTTTCCCTGCAGCCCTTCTTGAAAAGAGGCACAACATTTGCCACCCTCCAATCCTCTGGCACCTCTCCTGTATTTAAGGATGACTTGTAAATTTAAACCAGGGCTCCCACAATCAGGACCCTTGGCCCACTGCAGCTCTAGTGGTCTCTAGGACCCTTGGCCCACCAAGTCCGCATCGACCACTGAGTACCCGTTCACACCAGGTCTATGTTATCCCACACCTGGAGTATTACGTACAGTTTTGGTCTCCTAATCTGAGGAAAGATGTTCTTGCCATAGAGGGAGTACAGAGAAGGTTCACCAGACTGATTCCTGGGATGGCAGGACTTCCATATGAAGAAAGACTGGATAGACTCAGCTTGTACTCGCTAGCATTTAGAAGATTGAGGGGTGATCTTATAGAAACTTACAAAATTCTAAAGGGGTTGGACAGGCTAGATGCTGGAAGATTGTTCCCGATGTTGGGGAAGTCCAGAACAAGGGGTCACAGTTTAAGGATAAGAGGGAAGTCCTTTAGGACCGAGATGAGAAAATCATTTTTCACACAGAGAGTGGTGAATCTGTGGAATTCTCTGCCACAGAATGTAGTTGCGGCCAGTTCATTGGATATATTTAAGAGGGAGTTAGATGTGGCCCTTGTGGCTAAAGGGATCAGGGGGTATGGAGAGAAGGCAGGTACAGGATACTGAGTTGGATGATCAGCCATGATCATATAGAATGGCGGTGCAGGCTCGAAGGGCCGAATGACCTACTCCTGCACCTATTTTCTATGTTTTTATGTTTCTATCCTATATCAGCCACTCCCTACACACGTCAGAAAGGGAAAGAGAGAGAGGGCAAGATAGTCCGAGAGCCCACTTTCTCAGCAACTCCCTAAGTAGGGCAATTTGCAGAGGGCCAATAAACCTACAAACCTGCGCGTCTTTGAAATGTGGGAGGAAACCGGGGCACCGGAAGGAAACCCATGCGGCCGCAGGGAGAATGTGCAAACTCCACTCAGACAGCACCTAAGGTCAGGATCGAACCTCTGTCTCTGGCGCTGTGAGGCAGTGGCTCTACCCACTGTGCTAGCCTACGTATGCAGTGTATGCTGAGCGGCACAGGGTGTCCAGAACAGGACAGCGCTGCCACCGCTGGAGCACCGCCGCTTGGGGCGGTGGCGGCGGCCTGGTTTGGAGCTGTGGTGCTCCAGTGGCGGCGGCGGCGGCCTGGTTTGGAGCTGTGGTGCTCCAGCGGCGGCGGCCCGCTTAGAGCTGCAGTGCTCCAGTGGCGGCGGCAGCCTGGTTTGGAGCTGTGGTGCTCCAGCGGCGGCGGCCCGCTTAGAGCTGCAGTGCTCCAGTGGCGGCGGCAGCCTGGTTTGGAGCTGTGGTGCTCCAGCGGCGGCGGCCCGCTTAGAGCTGCAGTGCTCCAGTGGCGGCGGCAGCCTGGTTTGGAGCTGCGGTGCTCCAGCGGCGGCGGCCCGCTTAGAGCTGTGGTGCTCCAGCGGCGGCGGCGGCGGCCTGGATCGCCTCAGCGCTGAGGGAGAACTAGGAGGGAGGAAGACAGGGACTTAAGACTTTTGCCTTCCACCACAGTGAGGAGGTGCCTGGTGAACTAATTGTGGTGGATGTTGGATATGTATTTATTGTGTGTTTTGTTTTTATTATATGTATGACTGTATGGTAACAATTTTGTTCAGACTGAAAGGTCTGAATGACAATAATGGAATCTAATCTAAAAAAATTAGGATTAGATGGGAGATGCAGGCAGAGTAGTTTGACGCAGTTTAGTTTAGTTTATTGTCATATGTACTGAGGTACAGTGAAATCTTTTGTTGCCCCCTAACCAGTCAGCGGAAAGACTACACATGATCACAATACAACAATACAATACAATACGATACGACAGAACTTTATTTATCCCAGGAGGGAAAGTGATCGGCCAACTGTCATAAACACAACATACATGAAACATGAAATTAAAATGACGAGTGGAAAAGATTGGGGATGTGCAAAGTTTGGGGGGGGGGGGGGGGGGTCAGTCTACCCCACAACAGAAGGGGAGGAGTTGTACAGTTTGATAGCCACAGGGAAGAAGGATCTCCTGTGGCGTTCTGTGCTGCATCTTGGTGGGACCAGTCTGATGCTGAAGGTGCTCCTCGGGTTGACCAGTGTGTCATGGAGGGGGTGAGCTGTATTGTCCAAGATGCTCCGCAGTTTGAGGAGCATCCTCCCCTCCAAGACCAACCTCCCGTGATTCCAACTCCGCCCCCAGGACGGATCCGGCCTTCCTGATGAGTTTGTTGATCCTATTGGCGTCCGGGGCCTTCGCCCTGCTGCCCCGGCACACGGCAGCGAAGAAGATGGCACTGGCTACCATCAATTGGCAGAAGATCTGCAGCGTCTCACTGCAGACGTTGAAGGAGCGGAGCCTTCTCAAAAAGTACGGCCGGCTCTGTCCCTTCTTGTACAGGGCCTCAGCGTTCCTGGACCAGTCCCGTTTACTGTCCAGGGTATTTGTACTCCCTGGAAAACTGCACATCCACACCATTGATGAAGACAGGGGGCAGGGGTGTTCCTCTCCTCCTAAAGTCCACCACTAACTCCTTAGTCTTGTCGGTGTTGAGCTGCAGGTTGATTCAGCCCACACCACGTGACAAAGTCGTTGACTACACCTCTGTATTCAGCTTCCCTCCCCTCACTGATGCAGCCCACCTTTGCAGAGTCATCTGGAAATTTGTGAAGGTGGGAGGGGTCCGAGTTGTATCTGGTCCACAGTCGGGCCGTCCACAGTGTAGTGATAGATACATGATGAAGGGAGTATTGCGTGAGGTAGGTCAGTAGATCCACTGCCCGCCTCACCCCTGCTCCCGAATGCAACGGTGAGCCTCAGCCACACGGGGTCAAACAGCTAATGCATGGCCAGGCCACGTCATTGTGTGAAAATGGGGTAGTGTGAGTGTGGTCTGTGCCACAGAGTGGGAACCATGGGGATTAGGGGGACCCAGTGTTTGCCACCTGGTGGGTGCCAGAGGGAAGTGGCCGGAATGATGGGTCTCGGGCACCGTGACCATGGTAGAGGTCCCGGTCAATAAGGGGGAGAGAGCCCTCCTTGCCCACCCATCTACCCTCTGCCAGCTCCACTTTCCTAAGGATATGCAGATGCAGTATAATGTGGATAAATGTGAGGTTATCCACTTTGGTGGCAAAAACAGGAAAGCAGACTATTATCTAAATGGTGGCCAATTAGGAAAAGGGGAGATGCAGCGAGACCTGGGTGTCATGGTACACCAGTCATTGAAAGTAGGCATGCAGGTGCAGCAGGCAGTGAAGAAAGCGAATGGTATGTTAGCTTTCATAGCAAAAGGATTTGAGTATAGGAGCAGGGAGGTTCTACTTCAGTTGTATAGGGTCAGATTGTGATCCAGGGGAAGGGACTTACAAACCAGAATGTGCTGTCATTGGGAGGAAGATTGAAGTGATCCAGGTCTTAGGCTTCAGGGTGGCACAGATTGGGAGACCGGGAGAACGGAATAAGGAGTGTTGGATCAAAATGAGATTCATGTTCATAAGTTCATTTGTGATAGGAGGAGAATTAGGCTGTTTGGCCCATCAAGTCTACCCCGCCATCCAATCATGGCTGATCTATCTTTCCCCCTCAACCCCATTCTCCTGCCTTCTGCCCGTAACCCCTGGCACCCGTACTAATCAAGAATCTACATACCTCTGCCTTAAAAACATTCACTGACTTGGCCTCCACAGCCCTCAGTGGCAATTAATTCCCCAGATTAACAATTATATTCACGCAGTAAATTTGGGGAGCGGGGTTGCTGAGAGTTCCTGGGGATAAACTACAAGATGGTGAGAAGTGTGTTCAGCTCTGACTGAACAATATCTAATCTTGTGATGTGGACTCGATAAGAAGAACTACAAGACACCATTAGAAGGGAACTATTTGTCCTACAATGTGTAGCCAGTGAGCACGTGGCCCACATGGAGCTGCTAGTGACACAACGACTGGTCCATGTCCTTGAACTCAGGCGTGTACTTTGCTTTGGAGAAGCAAATGGCTGCCTTGCGATCACACTCACAGATAAACATCTCACACTTGTCATTTTTATCTGAGGAAACAAAAGGCAGGTGAAAAATGTCAAAGATGCATTCGAGCAAACATTACAAAACTTTTTATATCATATTATATTAAATATGTTGTTCTAGCTTTCACAATTTTTGTGGGAAACCTGCAGTAGTTTTGGCATGACAGTGTTCGCAAAGTTTAAAGTGAAAGCGGTGAATCCTTCACTAGTAACTTCCTCGAAGATAGACACAAAACGCTGGAGTAACTCAGCAGGACAGGCAGCATCTCTGGAGAGAAGGAATTGGTGACGTTTCGGGTCGAGACCCTTCTTCAGCCGAAACAACACCCATTCCTTCTATCCAGAGATGCTGCCTGTCCCACTGAGTTGCTCCAGCATTTTGTGTCTGTCTTTGGTGTAAACCAGCATCTGCAGCTCTTTCCTACACATTCCTAGTAATTCTCTCCTCATATACAATCCTTGTTTTACAGCCTCTTCAAGTTTCATCAGTTGAAATCAGAAATCTGACAACTTAGCTCATCTCAATATCAACTACCTGTTAAAATACTTTGTTACTTGAACTATATGTTATTTATTCAATTGTGTATTATCCCTAAATTTCTGCCTAGCAAATACTATGACCCTAATGATTTGTGAAGTAATGAAATATATCTTTATTATAATATTTCATATAAATAGATTAATTTATAGATGCAACATGGAAACAGGCCCTTTGAAAATTAATCTAAACAACTAAATAAACAACTAAACTAAACAAATCTAATCTAAACGAAACTAAACTATAATATAAACTAAACTAAACTAATCTAATCTAATCTAAACTAAACTAATCTACTAAACTAAACTAAACTAAAACTAATCTAATCTAATCTAAACTAAATTAACCTAAACTACTAAACTAAATTAAACTAAATTAAACTAAACTAAACTAAACTAATCTAAACTAAACTACTAAACTAAACTAATCTAAACTAAACTAAACTAAACTAAACTAAACTAAACTATATTAAACTAATCTAAACTACTAAACTAAACTATACTAAACTAGATTAAACTAAACTAAACGACGATACTAGTTGATACTAAACGGAACTAACTAATACACGTGTGCCCCATACTCACTGCTGCAGGTGACTGAGTTACTGGAGCAGGTGTAGGTGTAGATCTCGGTGTAAGGGCTGTCAAAGATTGGCCAGCACTCCTCCACATTTGTGGCTTCCGTGTAACAATTGTCGTGAATCTGACAGCACCTGCAAAAGCATTGATCACATTAGGAAACTGCCTCCCATAGGACAGCTCGGGGGATCGCTTTCAGCTCAACACACGTAACAATCACAAAATTCATAGGCAGCATGAACCAGCATCTGAAGAGGGACAAGTGTGTGAGGAGCGTGGGCCGGTAGGAGGGTGAATCGCGGCGAATGCCTCCAGCGCCTTCAAGCCCGGCTACAGGAGGCACCCCCGGGACACAAAGATGGCCGGGCGAGGGGAGGGGAGGGGAGGAGAGGGATGTCGGTTCACTGGAACCGTTCCAGTACATCGAGCGTGTGGGCAGACTGGACTTTGGACTTTGAATAAAGCCGCCATAAATGGCAATGCCCGCATGTGTAATATATGCACAAATAATTTCACCGTGCAGTTACATATGTGACTTGCATTCCCTCTCTCTCTCTCTCTGTCCCTCCCCCACCTTAGCCCTCCTGCTAATTTCACTCTTTGCAATCCTTCGTTATCACCTCGTCCCAGCCAACATAGAAACATAGGAAATAGGTGCAGGAGGAGGCCATTCGGCCCTTCGAGCCAGCACCGCCATTCATTGTGGTCATGGCTGATCATCCACTAGCAACAACCCGTGCCTGCCTTCTCCCCATATCCCTCGACTCCACTAGCCCATAGAGCTCTATCCAACTCCCTCTTAAATCCATCCAGTGATCTGGCCTCCACTGCCTTCTGTGGCAGGGAATTCCATAAATTCACAATTCTCTCGGTAAAAAAGTTTTTTCTCACCTCAGTCTTAAATGACCTCCCCTTTATTCTAAGACTGTGGCCCCTGGTTCTGGACTCGCCCAGCATTGGGAACATTTATCCAGCATCTAGCTTGTCCAGTCCTTTTATAATTTTATATGTTTCTATAAGATATCCCCTCATCCTTCTAAACTCCAGTGAATAGACCATTGTGGGCTCCCCCTTTCCTGAGTCATCGATGCAGGCTCTGCATTGTTCTGAACCTTCCCACACCTCCAGTTTCCCTCTCCCTAGTAGTGAAAGAGCTTAAGGTTGGATCTGACTACGGGCACCGTCTGTACAGAGTTTGTACGTTTTCCACGAGACCCGAGTGGGTTTTCTCCGGGTACTCCGGTTTCCTCCCACAGTCCAAAGACATACAGGTTTGTAGGTTGACTGGCTTCTGTAACTTGTCCCTAGTGTGCGTAGGATAGTGTCAGTGTGCGGTGGGCCCAAGGGCCTGCATCGCTGAACTAAAAACTAAACTAGTGAATGGGGAATCGCTGGTCGGTGCGCTCTCGGTGGGCCAAAGGGCCCGGGGATTCCAGGCTGTATCTCTAAACTAAACTCAAACATTTGTCCCCTCAGCCCAATCTTTGATTGTGGTCAGGTGGTGCCTAAGCAGCAACCAGTAGCTCACTGCTCACCGGTTGAGAAAGACCACACTTTGCCTTGGGTCTGCTAACCAATTTTACTTTAGATAACTTTGATTTAGAGATACAATGTGAAACCAGGCCCCTCGGCCCACCGAGGCCACGCTGACCAGGGATCCCCGCACACCAACACTGTCCTACACACACTAGGGACAATTTACATTTATACCAAGCCAATTAACCTACAAACCCGTACATCTTTTGAGTGTGGGAGGAAACCGAAGTTCTTGGAGAAAACCCACGCGGTCACAGGGAGGACGTACAAACCCGGTACAGGCAGCACCCGTGGTCGGGATCGAACCCGGATCTCTGGTGCTGTAAGCGATGTAAGGCAGCAACTCTGCCACTGCGCTACCCTGCCGTCCGGCTTGGAGGAGCTCGATTAGCTGCGCCACTCTGCCACTCGCATCTCCCGTACAATTGCTCTGGCTCAAAGCTGGGCATGACCTTCAACAGTTGACAAATGGCTTGGAAGAGACACCTTGTGTCATCCGAACCAAACTTGTCATCCTTTGTCCACGAGGATGGACGAATACACTTCACCCAGAACATCAACCGCACCTCCACGCGATGATGGTGATGAATGATGTTAACGAGGGCCGCCTGAACGTCAACATCTATTTCTTTTGTTTTAATTTATATTTTTATTAGAAGCCGTGCACAAAAGTATAAACCGCGGCATATGACATCATACATTCATTGTACAGCTTCCATTTTAATTTTAGCAAAGATGAAATAGAAAAAGAGAGGAAGAGCAAGAAAGAAAGAGAGTGAAAGAGAGCGTGAACGTGTAAGAATAGAACCCCTAGGCTAGCAAATGAGTGTAGCCAAAGAGTGAGTAAGTAAAAGACATAGGAAAAACGTAAAAAAATGGGAAAAAAAAAAATGGGAAAAAAAAAGTGTTGATATACCTGCTTCATTTCTCTCCCCACCCATCACCCAGTCCGTAAGTCGGTTTAATTCCAGAGTTGTGTTGCACCAGACTATCCTTGTAGTGAGTCGATGAAAGGAATCCATGTCTTTGAAAATTGCTCTGATTTGCCTGCTAAGACGAGTCTCATGCGTACAAGATGCAGCGTCTCAGACATGTTTGATCTATTTCTCGTCTCCACCTGCACCTACCTGTCCAGCTCATCCATCGGCGTCCCGGAGCCACCATATCCGCAGTAGCAGCCGTAGTCGTTGAAGGTCTGCAGAGGGTTGCTGCCGGGAATGGTGCACTTAATCACCCCATGGAACTGCACCAGGTTCCTGGAGGTCATGGAACCGCCCTCAGCACCAGCTACACCAGGGGAAGGGGAAGAACAGGCAAGTTAGGAGATGAAACCGTCTGGACAGTCGGGGTGTTTAGTATAGACGTTGGAAGGTCCCCTGTCTCTCAGTCTGACCAGGGTCTCCACCCAAAACGTCACCCATTCCTTCCCTCCAGAGATGCCGCCTGTCCCGTTCAGTTACTCCAGCATTTTGCGCTCATCTTTGATGTAAACCAGCATCTGCAGTCCCTTCCTACACAGATGGGAGGTCACGTTGCAGTTGTATAAGATGTTGGTGTGGCCGCATTTACAGTCTTGTATTCAGTTCTGGGCACCATGTTATAGGACATATGCTGTTAAGCTGGAAAGGTCGCAGAGAAGATTTATGAGGATGTTGCCAGGACCCGAGGGTGTGAGCTGTAGGGAGAGGTTGAGCAGGCTGGGACTCTATTCCCTTGGAGCGCAGGAGATGAGGGATGATCTTATAGAGGTGTATATAATCATGAGAGGAATAGATCGGGTAAATGCACAGAGTCATTTGCCTATAGGAGATTCGAGAACCAGAGGACATTGGTTTAAAGTGAGGGGGGGGACAGATTTAGCAGGAATCTGAGGGGTCACCTTGTCACACAGAGCGTGGTGGGTGTATGGAATGAGCTGCCAGAGAAGGTAGTTGAGGCTGGGACTCTCACAATGTTTAAGAAACAATTAGAGAGGTACATGGATAGGACAGGTTTAGAGGCATATGTAGATGGGGCAGGGTACACAAAAGGCTGGGGAAACTCAGCGGGTGCAGCAGCATCCGAGGAGCGAAGGAGACAGGCGACGTTTCGGGTCGAGACCCTTCTTGCAGGTTGGTCGATGTGGGCAAGTTGGGCTGTTTCCACGGCGTATGACTCTCTGACCTCTAACTAACATCCGTGGCAAGGCTGAGGCGGGGGAAAGACTCGTTACCTGGGAGCAGAAGCACCAGAAGCAGCCCCAACATCTTTAGTTTGCTGTGCCTCGTCCTGGAAACCACACTCGTCTGAATGCTCAGCCCGTGCTCTTTATAGTCAGCCTCCATCAACGTCCAGGTTCAGTCCCCCGGATCACGTCATGGCGTCTGATAACGTGGATAAGATAACGGCTAAACTTTCCTATTGATACAGCTGGGGTGAGTTTGACTGGGCTGGGCTGGCTGGAAAAAACAAACTGCTCCGGACAGCTTCCGACTCTTCCTGCTGGACACAGCGTGGGAGAGGTCAGGCATCCAGTCAGATGGCCGTCAGCTTATAGTAGTGTGAAAACACACACCTCCTGATTCAGGGACAGTTTCTACCCAGCTGCTATCTGGCAACTGGACCCTCCTATCAACAACTAGAGAGCGGTCTTGAGCTACTATCTACCTCATTGGAGATCTTTGATCCAACTTTATTTTATTTTATTTTAGTTTAGTTTAGCGCGTAAACAGGCCCTGCGGCCCACCGTGTTCGCACCGACCAGCGATTCCCGCACACTAACACTATCCTACACACACTAGGGACAATTTTCCATTTATACCCAGCCAGTTAACCTACAAACCTGTACGTCTTTGAAGTGCGGGAGGAAAACATAGATCTTGGAGAAAACCCACGCGGTCACGGTGAGAACGTGCAAACTCCGTGCAGGCAGCACCCATAGTCGGGATCAAAACTGGGTCCCTGGTGCTGTAATGCCCCTGTCCCACTTAGGAAACCTGAACGGAAACCTCTGGAGACTTTGTGCCCCGCCCAAGGTTTCCGTGCGGTTCCCGGAGGTTTTTATCAGTCATCATTGCCGCTTCTTCTATGTTCTACAGAAGAAGCGGAAACCACTTTCGACCGTTAGGGAGACCGACAAAAACCTTCGGGAACCGCACGGAAACCTTGGGTGGGGCGCAAAGTCTCCAGAGGTTTGCGTTCAGGTTTCCTAAGTGGGACAGGGGCATATTAGGCTGCAACTCTACCGCTGCGCCACCGTGCCACTATGATCTTGCACTAAATATTATTCACGTTATTCCCTTCATCACGTATCCATACACCGTGGTTGGCGCGATTGTAATCGTGTGTTGTCTTTCCACTGACTGGTCAGCGTGCAACAAAAGCTTTTCACTGCAGCTCGGTGCAGGTGACACTAAACTGGACTCAGAGCTCAGTCATTCAAGGCTTCCGTGAGGAGGCGCAGGCGTGGGCGGGTGGATGTGGATCTGCAGACAACCCCCAGAGAGAGAAGAATACCGAAGGAGAAATATTGCAACGTTTGACAGGAATCAGCACATTATTCCCAAGTCAAAATGACTGGGTTTTTTCACGTGTTAAATTGTAGACAGTAGACAATTGGTGCAGGAGTAGGCCGTTCGGCCCTTCAAGCCAGCACCGCCATTTAATGTGATCATGGCTGATCATCCACAATCAGTAGCCCGTTCCTGCCTTCTCCCCATATCCCCTGACTCTGTTATCTTTAAGAGCCCTATCTTGAAAGTATCCGGAGAACCACCCTCCACGGCAGAGAATTCCACAGACTCACAACTCTCTGTGTGAAAAAATCCTGGCATTCCAAGTTGACTGCAAGACCATTAACTGCCGTAATCATTGATGTGAGATATATGTTGTTACATATTAATTCAGTCTGGGCTTTTTTTGGACTCAGAGGCCAGGAAAACATGTGTTTCCTTTCACACCGCAATTATAATTGACCTCATAGTGTGGGACTCACGTCTTTTTTTTCCACTTTAATTCTCAGCACCTCCTACAGTTTTCTTAATGTCAAAGAACTTCTTGGGTGGTGAATACACTATTGGATTATAATTCAGAAGCCTGGAATAACAATCTAGAAAGCAGAGTTCAAATCCCACTACAGCAGTTGTGGAATTTAAAATGGATTCATAACAAAAGTTTATTTTTTAAAAGATCGCTAATCATTAGTAATGGTTTCTACGGAGCGAATCTACGGAGCGAAGGAAATAAGCAACGTTGCCTATTTCCTTTAAGAGTTTCGGCCTGAAACATTGCCTATTTCCTTCAAGGGTTTTGTCCCGAAACGTTGCCTGTTTCCTTCAAGGGTTTTGTCCCGAAACGTTGCCTATTTCCTTCGCTCCATAGATGCTGCTGCACCCGCTGAGTTTCACCAGCACTTTTGTCTACCTTCGATTTTCCAGCATCTGCAGTTCCTCCTTAAACAGGTCAGAGATAAATCACTGGATTGGCACAAAAAACCTTCTGGTTCACTTCTCACCTTCAGGGCAGTGAGGTTTACAAACATTGTTTAGGCTTTAGAGACACAGCGCTGAAACAGGCCCTTCGGCCCATCGGGTCCGTGCCAACCAGCGATCACCTCGCACTATCCTACACACTAGGGACCAATTACAATGTTCAGAAGCCAATTAACCTACACACCTGCAAGCCTTCCGAGTGCGAACGTGCGAACTCCGTACAGACAGCGCCCCTAGTCAGGGTCGAACCTGGGTCTCTGGCGCCATAGTGTTCAATGGATGTTTGTTGGGAAGAAGCTGCTCCTGAACCTGGATGTTACAACTCCCAGACTCCGTGCATTAAGCCACCTAGCATTTTTAAAAATGAATACATTAACAGCTTGATAAAATGTTTTATTGGCTCTGAAAATACGTGAGGAAGAGACATAGGCTGTTGTGTGATTTCTCAAATCCCTTTGGCCATAGATGCAGCGTCAGAGGTTTGAACGACTGCAGTTCCTTCGTACACACACTCTTTGTTTGACTCCTCAGAAGTTCAACAAAGTAAGGCTGGCATGGCCATCTCTCAGCTAAACCTTGCAGAAACAAACAACTGCAGATGCTGGCTAATACACAAAAAGATGCAAAGTACTGGAGTAACTCAGTAGGTCAGGCAGCATCTCTGGGGAACATTGACAGGTCGAAAACCATCTTCAGACCCGAGACGTCACCTATCCATGTTCTCCAGAGCCACTACCTGACCCTCTGAGTTACTCCAGCACTTTGTGTCTTTTTGTGTATTACCAGTTCTTTGTTTGTGCAAGGTGTAGCTGAGAGGTGGTCATATCAGCCTTACTTAGTTTGTTGAACTTCTGAGGAGGCAAACAAAGAGTGTGTGTAGGAAGGAACCGCAGATGCCGGTTTACACCGAAGATAGGCACAAAATGCTGGAGTAACTCAGCGACACAGGCAGCATCCCTGGAGTATAACAATCGGTGACGTTTCGGGTCGTGACCCTTCTTCAGACTGAGAGTCAGTGAGGGGGCTACATCAAACAATGTGATTGAGGACGGAGAATTTGATGTGGATTTCAGCAAAACTTTGGCCAAGTTACATGTGGTGGATCAAAAATGTAAAAGCCCAAAGGATTCAAAGTAATAAAGACATTTGGATTAAACACTGGCTTGTGGTGGAAATCCTGTCTGCCTTCGTTATCACATTATCCACCTGCACTCACTTTCAAACCTCTGTCAGCTTGTACCCCAAGACCTCGCTGTTCATCGGCGTTCCCTCAGGCCTTGCCCGTTCACCATGTACGTCCTGTCCTTGTTCGCCTTCACCACAAACGGGTCAGGGTGATTGACACAAAATGCTGGAGAAACTCAGCGGGACAGGCAGCATCTCTGGTTAGAAGGAACTATTCTACATTGTCCTTGATCTTCGTCCCCTTTAATCTCTCCTTTTGACACCTTACCCTTCCATATTCCTCATTTCTCTCTCCCCTGACTCTCAGTCTGAACTGAAGAAGGGTCTCCAGAGATGCTGCCTGTCCCGCTGAGTTACTCCAGCATCTTGGGTGTTTACCAGCACCTGCAGTTCCATCGTACACGCGGGCCAGGATTAAGTTCCAGTTGCCGCTGCCAACTTTCCAGCTACTCGATATCAGGCTGCAGACGCCAACAGCCTTCATCACTATCGACAGCATCACCAACTCTGGCATCCGCTGCAAATGTTGTGTACATCTATCAGGTCTCCGCACCGGCCTCCAGTGCTCCACAGAGAGTTTGTCCAACCTTTCCTTCTATCTAATACCCTCTAATTCAGGCAGAGCCAGGCCTACCCTCTAATCTTCGAGACACAAGGAACTGCAGATGCTGGAATCTCGAGCAAAACGCAAAGTGCTGGAGGAACAACAGAAGAACAAAGTGCCGGAGGAACAGCAGAAGAACAGCCAACCAAGGTTCTGTCCGTGTTGACATGGATAGAAAATTGGTTGGCAGACAAGAAGCAAAGAGTAGGAGTGAATGGGTCCTTTTCAGAATGGCAGGCAAGTGGCGAGTGGAGTGCCGCAAGGCTCGGTGTTGGGGCCGCAACTGTTTACCATATATATTAATGATTTGGAAGAGGGAATTAGGAGCAACACTAGCAAGTTTGCAGATGACACAAAGCTGGGTGGCAATGTGAACTGTGAAGAGGATGTTAGGAGGTTGCAGGTTGAGTGAGTGGGCAGGCGTGGCAGATGCAGTATCTATATTACTAAAAGTCTGATCTTGACCGCTGTTGGCTCGCTGTGCTGTGATTTCCGAGAAAACGCCGCCACCTACAGCCGTCATTTTTGGCCAGCTCGCTCGGAGCCCCCCTCCGCCTTCCTGGACCAGAGGATTTTTCCCATCGATGAAATATCAGATATTAACTTTTTTTTTAAATCCCCATTCTCTCTGCTGCCCCTGCTGGAGGGAGGGGGAGGGACTATAAAACCAGAAAATGGTGTGCCTTACTCAGTCTCTGCAAGATGGAGCAAGCCAGAGGGTCACGTCTCTCTGAGCTCTGAATAGCACTGAACACATGTCTACTCAACTGTTAGATCCCTCTTAATGTGGGTTGAAAATGAAAATATGGTTGGTTTGAAGTAAAAAGGCACTACCTGCAAATGGTGGTTTGGCTGCTTTGGGTTGAGGATAAAAGGCACTACTTACTGCAAATGGTGGCTTGGGTGCTTTGGGTAACTTCCTGTTTGCACTATATTGATTTTAGATAAAACGCTACCACTTACGGCTGTGATTTTTGGCCATCTTACTCAGTCCCCCTCCGCTCAGCAGGTGCAGAGCATTCTTCCCATTAATGAAAAATAAAAATGTTATTAGTGTTTTAAAAATGTTGAGAATCTCTCTCCTGTCAATCACGCCATTGACATAAGGCCACACCTTTTCCGGTGGGAAGGGGAGGGGTTATAAAACCCGGCAGTGTGGGTGTGGCGCAGTTTCTGCATGATGGGGAGGGAGAGGTCACGACTCTGTCTGAGCTGTGAATCAACTGAACACACCGAATGTCTACTGAACTGTGAGTTTGGTGTTTTGTGTGGTTTTATGGTTGTTTTATGGTGGTTTCACCCTGCTTGAAATGGTATGAAACTGCATTTGAATGTGGTGGCCTTGCACCCTGCTTGAAGTGGTATGAAAACTGCACTGAATTTGGGGGGCCTTGCACCCTGCTGAAAGTGGTATGAAACTACACTTGAATTTGGTGGCCTTGGATCCAGCTTGAAGCGGTATGAAACTGCACTTGAATTCGGTGGCCTTGCACCCTGCTTGAAGTGGTAGGAAACTGCACTTGAATTTAGTGGCCTTGCACTATGCTTGAAATGGAATTTCAAGGAATAGCCATGAGTCAACTGCCAGCCCACCAGCTGTGAGTGAGCTGCCAGCACATCAGGCTTGAGGGACTGAGCTGCCACCTCAAGAACCCATACCAGCGCTCCAGAAAGCCCCCCCCACTGGCCACCAAAATTGGAATTGGTGGAGAGGTGGAATATTGCGTCGAGGGACCAGCCCTCCCGTGTGAACTAACGCCTGTGGTGATGAAGTGCTTTGAGAGGTTGATCATGGCGCAAATCAACTGCTACCTTGACAAATACCTGGACCCACTGCAGTTCGCTTACCGCCACAACGATGGATGTGATCTCGCTGGCCCTCCACTCCGCTCTGGACCACTTGGACAACAAAAACTCATATGTCAGGCTGTTATTCATCGATTACAGCTTGGCATTTAATACTATCATCCCCTCCAAGCTGGTTACCTAACTCGCAGAACTGGGTCTCTGCGCATCCCTCTGCAATTGGATCCTCGACTTCCTCGTTCACAGACCACAGTCTGTTCGTATTGGTGGAAATGTGTCAGACTCGATAACAATCAGCACGGGAGCACCTCAAGGCTGCGTGCTCAGCCCCCTGCTGTACTCACTCTATACTCATGACTGTGTAGCCGTTCATAGTGCGAACTCCATCATCAAGTTCGCTGACGACACCACTGTTGTGGGACGTATCATTGATGGGGATGAGTCAGAGTACAGAAGAGAGATCGAGCGACTGTCCATATGGTGCCAGCACAATAACCTGGCCCTCAACACCAGCAAAACCAAGGAACTGATTGTGGACTTTGGAAGGAGTAGGATGGGGACCCACAGTCCTGTTTATATCAACGGGTCGATGGTTGAAAGGGTCAAGAGCTTCAAATTCCTGGGCGTACACATCTGTGAAGATCTCTCCTGGTCCGAGAACACAGATGCAATTATCAAGAAAGCTCATCAGCGCCTCTACATCCTGAGAAAATTACGGAGAGTCGGTTTGTCAAGGAGGACTCTCTCTAACTTCTACAGGTGCACAGTAGAGAGCTTGCTGACTGGTTGCATCGTGGCTTGGTTCGGCAACTTGAGCGACCTGCAGAGGAAAAGACTACAAAAAGTAGTAAACACTGCCCAGTCCATCATCGGCTCTGAAGGTTGGCAGCATCATCAAGGACACACACCACCCTGGCCACACACTCATCTCCCTGCTACCTTCAGGTTCAGGAATAGCTACTTCCCCACAGCCATCAGGCCATTAAACCTGGCTCGGACAAAACTCTGAACTCGGAACATTAATAACCCATAATCTGTTATTTGCACTTGATCAGTTTATTTAATCGTGTGTGTATATATTTATATAATGGTATATGGACACACTGATCTTTTTTTGTAGTCAATGCCTACTATGTTCTGTTGTGCTGAAGCAAAGCAGGAATGTCATTGTCCTATCAGGGACATGTGACAATAAACTCACTTGAACTTGAACTTGACCCATCAGGTCCCACTTAGTCTGGTAATATAGATAAAGGTGAGGTTATCCACTTTGGCGGCAAAAACAAGGGGACAGATTATTATCTCAATGGGGTTAGGTTAGGTAAGGGGGACGTACAACTTTCAGTGACTTGTACACCAGTCACTGAAAGTTGGCGTGCAGGTACAGCAGGCAGTGAAGAAAGCTGATGGAATGTTGGCCTTCATAACAAGAGGATTTCAGTATAGGAGTAAAGAGGTTCTTCTGCAGTTGTGTAGGGCTCTGGTGAGACCACATCTAGAGTATTGTGTACAGTTTTGGTCCCCTAATTTGAGGAAGGACATCCTTGTGATTGAAGCAGTGCAGCGTAGGTTCACGAGATTGATCCCTGGGATGGCGGGACTGTCATATGAGGAAAGATTGAAAAGACTAGGCTTGTATTCACTGGAGTTTTGCAGGATGAGGGGATACTTATAGGAACATATAAAATGATAAAAGGACTGGACAAGCTAGATGCAGGAAAGATGTTCCCAATGTTGGACGAGTCCAGAACCAGGGGCCACAGTCTTAGAATAAAGGGGAGGCCATTGAAGACTGAGGTGAGAAAAAAAAATTTTCACCCAGAGTGTTGTGAATTTGTGGAATTTCATTTTGGAGTCACGTGAGTGATTCTGAGAAGAAGCCGCCGGCCCACATGCGCGTCAATACGTCGACGCATGGCGCGACGCTGATTGGCCACGGAAGTGCGGGTAGCGGCGGCGGCCAAATTCGCCTTCAGAGTCGCTGACGGTGGAGCCAGCGGCTTCAGACCGGTGCCGGCAGCACCTTGGCCAACCTGCTTGGAGGGCAGCCTAATGGAGAGGTGCTCCACAATGGTATGCTCCAAGGAGGGATTTACTGTATATAACCGCGTGTCTCTGTGGGGCCCGTGTGCAGGGCTGCAGACTGTCTCCCTCTCTGAAGAAGGGAGCAGTCGGGGTCAGTTCTGTCTGACTCGGAGTTCGGAGGTATATACCACGAGGCACGAAGGATGTGGTCCGTGGAAGGGCCACATCAGCGCAGGTCTCCTCGGGGCCTGCGGCAACTGCACCGATGTACAGGGCTGCACACTGTCTCCCTCTCTGAGCAGGGGAGCAGTCGGGCTCAGTGTGTAACATACTGGAGTTCCGTGGCACATACTGGAGTTCCTGAAAGTGCCGGCGGTGAACAGCACCATCAGGGGTGACATTGGAGGGGCATGGTACCCTAGGAAACCAGCCGCCGCATCTGCTATTCAGGTAAAACCTATTCAACTGGTGAGACCTGCATGAGGGAGCTAAAGCTGTCAAACTACAAGTACAGCCTCATCATTTCGGCAACAATACACCCCACACCTCCATCGGCAGCAGCAAGCGGTTCACTGCCGCTGGTGGCAGCCAGCGAGCTGGGCAGAGGGCTTTAGGCCAAGGTCCAAGCCGGTCTCAGGAAAAATACGGAATCCACGTACCCTGCCAGTCCTCTCCAATCAAGGACGGGAATAGAACTCGCATGAGGGGCCTTTGGGCTTACCATAAGACCATCGGTAATCATGCAGGTAGGTGTGTCTGGTTCTTTCCAAAACATGGGGTATGTGGACCATTTACAAGTTGGAAACACTCTGTAAAAACCTGTAACCAACCTTGTTGTTATGTCCTGACCGACATCCACTACAAACCAACTGACTCCCACAGCTACCTGGACTACTCTTCCTCCCACCCTGCTTCCTGTAAGGACTCCATCCCCTATTCCCAATTCCTCCGTCTACGCCCCATCTGCTCCCAGGATGAGGTGTTCCACACCAGGTCTTCACAAATGTCCTAATTCTTCAGATAACGGGGATTCCCCTCCCCCACTATAGATGAGGCTCGCACCAGGGTCTGCTCCATACCCCGCAACACTGCCCTCTCTCCCCATTCCCCCACTCGCAACAAGGGCAGAGTCCCCCTGGTCCTCACCTTTCACCCCACCAGCCGGCAAATACAACACATAGTCCCCCGCCAGTTTCGCCACCTCCAACGTGGCCCCTCCACTCGCCACATCTTCCCATCTCCCCCCCCCCCCGTCTGCCTTCCGCAAAGACTGCTCCCTCCGCAACTCCCTTGTCAATTCTTCCCTTCCCTCCGCTCCACCCCTTCCCCGGGCACTTTCCCTTGCAACCGCAAGAGATGCTACACTTGTCCCTTCACCTCCCCACTTTCAGGGATCCAAGCAGTCCTTCCAGGTCTGACAGAGGTTCACCTGCACCTCCTCCCTCATCTACTGCATCCGCTGCTCCAGATGCCAGATGATCTATATCAGTGAGACCAAGCGGAGGCTTGGCGATCGTTTCGCCGAACACCTCCGCTCGGTCCGCAATAACCAACCCGACCTCCCGGTGGCTCAGCACTTCAACTCCCCCTCCCATTCCGTATCCGACCTCTCGGTCCTGGGCCTCCTCCACGGCCAGAGTGAGCAACACCGCAATTTGGAGGAACAGCACCTCATATTCCGCTTGGGGAGTCTGCATCCTCTTGGCATTAACATTGAATTCTTACAATTCTGTTAACCCTTGCTGTCTCCTCCCCTTCCCACCTCTCTCTCAGCCCTCGGGCCCTGGCATTCCCTCTCTCTCTATCTCTCCCCCACCCTAGTTGCACTAACTTCTCATTTTCACTCTACAAACAGCTTACAATGCCATGTTCCCTTTATCATCGATACTTTTTTGCATATCTTTCATTCATTGTTCTTTATCTCTCCACATCACCGTCTATATCTCTCGTTTCCCTGATCCCTGACCAGTCTGAAGAATGGTCTCGACCCGAAACGTCGCCTATCTCCTTCGCTCCTTAGATGCTGCTGCACCCGCTGAGTTTCTCCAGCCTTTTGTGTACCCTCGATTTTCCAGCATCTGCAGTTCCTTCTTTAACACTCAGATATTCATTATTTGTATCATTAAAGCTGAATGATTCTTAGACTGTTTTGTGGCACAAGATCGGTTATTATTTCGCAGAACCAGTCATATACATATGATGAGACAAACTTCATTCCAAACCACAACTAGACATTTGCATTTTTTGAGGCAATGATCTGTTCTTAACGGCCAATTAATTATCTGGAAATACATATGAGTTCTGGACCAGTGCCTTCTCATAAGTTTATAAGTTATATGAACAGAATTAGGCCATTCGCCCCATCAAGTCTACTCCGCCATTCAATCATGGCTGATCTATCTCTCCCTCTCAACCCCATTCTCCTGCTTTCTCCCCACAACCCCTGACACCCGTACTAATCAAGATTCTGTCAATCTCTGCCTAAAAAAATATCCATTGACTTGGCCTCCACAGCCTTCTGTGATGATGAATTCCACAGATTCACCACCCTCTGACGAAATAAATTCCTCCTCATCTACTTTCTAAAGGTACGTCCTTTTTATTCTGAGGCTGTGGGCTCTATTCATCAAGCGTATTGGCAATATAGTGGCTGTGTTTTCAGCTGTGCATTTGGACCTTTGCATTTTCAGTGCCATGTGGGTCGTTATTAACAGACCTATTCTTATTACCAGCTGAAGTATGGTGTATTCTACATTGCTCCTGTACTTTTGCTCAGTAACTCTTCGGTTATATTACAAACTGATACTAGTACTCAAAGATGAAAAATAACGAATACCATCTCTAGTTACGGAGGCGGATGGGCTTGGCATGCTCAACTCCAAGTTGATACACTATGGTGGGGGCAACTGACGCTGGTGTATCATCACATAAAAATCTATGACAACACAGTATAGATGTTGTATCACAACATATTTAATGACATTGTGGTTCGATGGAACACCGAATATCAATATGTTTGCATCCAGGCTCGATCACCATTGCAAAAACATGTGGCACAGAGACAATAGATGTATTCTCTCTACACTGAGGAGGAATGTTTTTTATGTCTTTCCTCCATTTTGCCTCATCAGTCGGGTCTCGCACAATAACCAGCAAGATCTCGCCTCAGGCATTTCGTACTGCCTGACTGGCCAATGCAGCCATGGTTCCTGTTAAATGTTGGGAATGATTGTAGGACCTTATATGGTTGTCCTGAACACAAAAATTTGGTGGTTCACCCCGTGACTGAGGAAACCACCCTCTGCATGTTAAAATCAATTTATAGACTTGGAGTCTCTGAGAAGACCATTCGGCAGCACGGGTTGCCAGACCGATCCATGTACGTGCTCACTGCAGAGTGCAGGGATAGCACCGAGAAAGCAGCACATTTTTCCTCATCAGGAGATGGGAAGTGATTTGGTTTTAATGCCAATGTTCCATATAATACGGCACGGATAACTAACGTCTCGGAGTTCATTGCAGATGGGTCTTTGACAATCAATTAAGTTATAGTACCATTAACTGTGTCAACGTGCTTTCTCATCATAGTTGCTGCAGCGATCAGGGCCCACTCTGTCGGGTCGCACTCTCTGATATCCAGATTTATAAGGATATCTATAACATAATTCTCCCAGGCCCAGGTACTCGGAGATATGGGATGTTAGCATTGTTCTTAAACTGCTTCGCCAGTAGGGTCCAGCTACATCTCTATCCCTGGTCAAACTCACTTTCAAAGTGTATATGCTCATGGCACTAGTTCAGCACAACTGGTCCAGCCACTAATATTGTAACTGGACAGGATGGTTACATCTGCTAATAATATAATATTTTATGTTTATGATGTAGTTAAACAGAGCAGACCAGGGGTGTCAGGTCCCAAACTATTTCTCATGGCATACCCCATGGACCTTTGGTTGTCTGTATTCACTCATTTACAACAATAAGTCAAGATTACCAAGAGCCTTAGAGGATCTGCACTAGCAATGGTTGTTAGTTACTAAAAACCTCATAACGGTATCTATCCAGACCATCTCTAGACGGTCAAACAGGGTTGTGGCTAATGCAGAAGTAGATACTATATCGTCTATCTCACTCCACTAGGGCTGCTACTACATCAGCAGCAAGGGTCATGTACGTTCCACTGGACCACACCCTAGCGGCTGCAGGATGGTCAAACAAAGAACTTTCCAACATTTTATAATAACCCTTTGCCAGACCGGGGGTATTTGCCAAATTCTATTTATGATTTGTTTCATAGTTTCCCCCAGGATGGAAGGGATCACTATTATTCTCCTTTGATGATTAAAGCACCCAGCATTTTTATGGCTGAATGCATTAATCTTTTCACTCATCCATGGTCAATTGATGCAGTATCCGGCATGAAATCACAGAGCTTTGAAGTCTTCACGGAATCACTCACGTGACTCCGAAATGAAATAATAAGATTAAACGAGAACTTACCAGTTTGAAGTTTGATCTTTATCTTATGAGGAGTTACGATGAGCGATTACGTGCCCACCGCTCATCTGGTAGTTCTCAAGTTCTCTCCAATCTTACTATATTCATGGTCAACAACTGTTATCTGTGATTTCACACCGCTGCTTTGAAGATTGACGCGCATGCGGGCTGGCGGCTTCTTCACGTAATCGCTCATCGTAACTCCTCATAAAATAAAGATCAAACTTCCAAACTGGTAAGTTCTCATTTAATCTTACTATTCCCTGCCACAGAGGGCAGTGGAGGCCAAATCACTGGATGGATTTAAGAGAGAGTTAGATAGAGCTCTAGGGGCTAGTGGACTCAAGGGATATGGGGAGAAGGCAGGCACGGGTTATTGATTGGGGACGATCAGCCATGATCACAATGAATGGCGGTGCTGGCTCGAAGGGTGGAATGGCCTCCTCCCTCACCTATTTTCTATGTTTCTATGTTTCTAAGAGGCAGCATCAGTAGAGGAAATGGACAAGCGATGTTTGGGGTCAGGATCCTTCTTCACTCTCTAATCTGTCCCAGATCCTGTATTGGGTCCAAATTTCATCAAGGTGCGCTTCTGATTATTCTAGTTTCAGAGATGCAGCACGGAAACAGGCCCTTTGGCACTGAATCCGTGCCGACCACCATTCACCCATTACACTAGTTATAGGTCCTACACAACATGCTGGGTGTCATTTACAGAAGCCAACTAACCTACAAACCTGCACGTCTTTGGAATGCGGGAGGAAACCAGAGCACCCGGGAAAAACCCACGCGGTCACGGGGAGAACGTACAAACTCCGTACAGACAGCACCTGGAGTCAGGATCGTACCTGGGTCTCTGTAAGGCAGCAACCGCACTGCTGCGCCACCGTGCCGCCTTATTGTGTGCCAGTATCTCCCCTATTCATGCTAACCCAACCATACATGATGGGGCTGAACCTATCAGGGTACGTAGAGATGGCAACTATCCATTGATCGGGCATTCCTGTATCTGTTGAAAGCCAGCCGTGGTTACTGAGTTAACAGGTCTCACATCGGGGCAACCACTGGTGGAGGTATCAACACAACAGAAAATTGAAGGCTACTGAATTACAAGCTGCCGGTGAGCAGTGACACCTATGAGTTGCCGACAGCCAGCTTAGCGAATGACATGGGACCTCGGAGATTAGAAGAACCTATTGATTTTCCATTCTATAAATAAACGTTATCATTTAAAGTCCTTGGGACGGCACGGTGGCGTAGCGGAGTGTTGCTGCCTTCACAGCGCCAGAGACCCAGGTTCGATCCTGACTACGGGGGCTGTCTGTACGGAGTTTATACGTTCTCCCCGTGACCGCGTGGGTTTTCTCCGAGATCTCCGGTTTCCTCCTACACTCGGTCCCACGGTGACCTGCCGTGTCCATCCAACATTTCCTGTTTT
This sequence comes from Okamejei kenojei, assembly GCA_035221665.1. Lineage (NCBI taxonomy): Eukaryota > Metazoa > Chordata > Chondrichthyes > Rajiformes > Rajidae > Okamejei > Okamejei kenojei. The sequence continues at coordinate 32,615,275 of CM069155.1, forward strand.
TATTTCAGAGTTCTGATACATGCAGATTATTTTTTGATTTTCATTTAATATTTCTTACCTGTTATGGCCACATCATAAGCATTGAGTCCAGGCAAGGACTTCACGTTCAGTTTACTGTGACATGGTCTATTTTGGATCTTCATAAGGCCATCGATGAAGTCCTACATAATAAGTTGGTGCTCAAATTGGAGTACATGGAAATGCCATGGATTGAAACAACAAACAGAACAAGGATAAATGGAAGATAGACGCAGAATCCTGGAGCAACTCAGCGGGTCGGGCAACATCTCTAGAGAACATGCATAGGTGACGTTTAGCAAAGATCCTATAGCAGAGCAAGATAGACCACTCCTTCTAAATGCAATGGGCTGACGTGTAGTACGCAACGGAGCGGAACGTGGGCCTTTTTCTCATCCATTTCAGTAACCCGACCCGAACCAACTCATAGTGCAATCAACGTTGCGGGGGAACAGTTTGTGTTAATAAATTATAATTCTGAAAATGAGAAGAAGATTTTTACCAAAGAACTTTGATTTTTACGAGGATGTTTCCGTAACCGGTTTCCGTCTCCGCACTAGTATCCTGTGGGATCTTTGGTCCGGAGACGGAAGCTGGTTACGGAAATGGGGCCGCAAATTACCCATGAATCTGCCCATGACCATACTACGTCTTTTCCGTCGAGTGATCTATCTTGTTTGCTATAGGATCTTTGACGTTTAGTGTCGGGATCCTTCTTCAGACAGACTGCAGGGGGCGGAACTGGAAGCAAGAATAGACCAGGTCAATCCAGGGTTGGCAACGGATGACCTCAGGCAGGGAGGTTATCTGATAAGCCAATTAATTGTTGGCATGGGACGGTCGTGGCTCAGGACTGTGTAAGAAAATACTGCAGGTGCTGGTTTAAATCGAAGATACAGTCGACACAAAATGCTGGAGTAACTCAGCGGGACAGGCAGCATCTCTGGAGAGAAGGAATGGGTGACGTTTCGGGTCGAGGCCCTACTTCAGATTGGCTCAGGACTGCTCTCCAGTCAGCGCTAGGATGGTTCAGTTGCCTGATAACAACTGGGAAGAAACTGTCCCTGAATCTGGAGGTATGCGTTCTGTGCCTGTTGCCTGACGGGAGAGGGAGGAATGAGCGGGGTGCGACTCATCCTTGATTATGCTGGTGGCCTTGCCGAGGCAGCGTGAGGTGTAAATGGAGTCAATGGAAGGGAGGTTGGTTTGTGTGGTGGTCAGGGCTGCGTCCACAATTCTCTGTAATTTCCTGCGTTCTTGGATGGAGCCGTTCCCAAACCGTGCTGCGATGCATCCCGATAGATTGCTTTCTCCGGTGCATCTGTAGATGTTGGTGAGAGTTGTTGGGGACATGCCCAACTTCCTCAGCCTTCCAAGGAAGAGGCGCTGGTGTGCTTACTTGTCCATTGCTTTGAAAATGGCTAGTCCAGGGCAAGACGATATTTACTCCTAGGAACTTGATTTTCCAGCTGGGGGAAGGATACCTGTCACAAGGCACAGGCATTCAGGACTGAGATGAGGATTTTTTTTTTTTACCGAGTGCGATGGACCTGTGGAATTCTCTCCGACAGAAGGTAGTGGCGGCCAAAGTCACTGACAATATGTAAGGAGGAGGTAGACCACAAAATACATTCAATGGTACATCGGGAGAATGGATTATGGTTTCATGTCAGAAGATGTAATAGCAGTGCTGCCAAAGGGCCGAATGGCCCACTCTGACTCCTCCTGTCTGCTTTGTTGACAGTGAAAGTGAGGGGAACTTATTTTCAACAGCATCTTCCATGACCTCATGCCACCCTGTCACAGATCCAGTGGCCACGTGACAGCTGAGTGCTGCGAGCTGCCAGACCAGCTGCCCCACAGTGCCAGAGACCCAGGTTCGATTCTGACTTTGGGTGCTTGATTGTAATCATGTATAGCCTTGCCCCTGACTGGATAGAATGCAACAAAGAAATGTTTTTTCTGCACCTTGGTACACCATGGTGATAAGAAACTAAATTGGAGTTTGCACATTCTCCGTGACCACGTGGGTTTCCTCTTCCTCAGCTCGGCTTCCTCCCACATCCCAAAGACGTGCGGGTTTGTAGATTAATTGGCCCCCCTAGTGTGTTGGGGGTGAGGTATCATGGAACGAGTGTGAGTGGGTGATCAATGGTTAGCATGGACTCAGTTGGCCCAAGGCCCTGTTTCCATGCTCTATCTCAACAATAGACTTTGGCCGAGTGTTCCCCATCAATCGATCGCATGTTCTCTCGCCTGCCAGCTTTGAGCGTCGCAGGTGCCATCTCGACAGCCAGCTCCCAATGCAGCAAGCCGCAATGCGGCCCAACTGCAGGGGAGGATTGTCACTCAATGAGCAGATGCTGCAATGGTGGGAGGAGGTTGCAGAGTGTCAGAATGAATGGCAGGGGAACAGTGTGCACACATGGAGCACGCATCAGGTGAGCGATGCGGCTTAAGTGAACATTTAGTTTAGATTCGTTTAGAGATAGCGCAGAAACAGGCCCTTCGGCCCACCGAGTCCGTGCCGACCAGCGATCTCCGCACACTAACACTATCCTACACACACTAGGGACAATTTACAATTTACCGAAGCAAATTAGCCTACAAACCTGTGCGTCTTTGTGGAGAGTGAGAGGAAACCGGAGCACCAGGGGAAAACCCACACAGGTCAGGGGGAGAACGTACAAACTCCGTACGGACAGCACCTGCAGTCGGGATCGAACCCGGGTCTCTGGCGCTGTGAGGCAGCAACTCTACCGCTGCGCCACCGAGCCGCCCTAAAGTCCTGGCCAGTTCACCGATTTCAGACCCGCTGATCTGAAGCAATGGACAGAAGACAGTAGAAGGCGCACAGAAAGTTTCAAATAATTTATTAGGAATTTTAAAATGAAATCTGAAAAAGGGTTACAGAGCCAGAGATGATATTTCTCAGATTGCAATAACTTACTGGCAAAAAAAAAAATAGACAAACGTAAAAAGGATTAAAAAGCAAAAAACTTCTGCCTGGCAGTGCAACGCATGGGGAAGCAAGACATTATTTACCAAAACACCACTTCATCTAGAAGAGAAAAATAGAAATCAGAAATAAAACAAAAAAAAATTGCTCCCCTTGATGCATTTTCACAAATAGCATTTATTGCTGTTACAAACAAAGTGTTTGTATTTCCAGTAGTGTTTTATCGTTTAAAAACAAGAGCAAAGCTAGCAACTCTCCACAAGTCTGTCAGACTGTCTCTCCATTGACACTGGATGTGCAAGAAGACCCTGGGACAAACTAACAGAGAATCGCAGCATTTAATGCCCCAAAATCAGTATTATTTAAAAAAACACAGATTTCTGTTTTGTTATTTTCACTGTAAGCGCTAAACTGGTCTTAATCTTTAAAAAAAAAAATTCAGCTCCTGGACCTTTCATTTCATTCTCCCTCTAAAACACATTAATTAAAAAAGTATTTTACAATAAACCAAGGTGACACGTTGGAATGGTGCTGTGGCCGTATTTTAAACGTGTGAGAGTCTGCAGTGAGGAGGAGGAGCCCCCTGGTGGATCAACGTCATTCCTCCTCCTTTCAAACAAAAGGTTCTGATGATTGCTGTCCACTCACTCCTGCTGACGGGACAGGACACGCACGCTCCCCTAACCAGGGGGGGTGGGGGGCGGGGGCTCTGGGGAACCCCACAGCTTTCTGCCAGTCTCTTTCCACTGGTAGCTGGGTGGTGAGTGGGGTGGTGAGTGGGTGGGTGAGAGGGGTTGTGAGGGGTGGTGAGAGTGGGTGGGTTGAAGGGGTGGTGAGTGGGTGGGTGAGAGGGGTGGGATGGTGAGAGGGGAGTGGTGGGTGAGAGGGGTGGTGGGTGGGTGGGTGAGAGGGGTGGTGAGATGGGTGGGGTGAGAGGGGTGGTGAGTGGGTGGGTGAGAGGGGTGGTGAGTGGGTGGTGAGAGGGGTGGTGAGTGGGTGGGTGAGAGGGGTGGTGAGTGGGTGGGTGAGAGGGGTGGTGGTGGGTGGGTGAGAGGGGTGGTGAGTGGGTGGGTGAGAGGGTGGTGGAGTGGGTGGTGAGAGGGGTGGTGAGTGGGTGGTGAGAGGGGTGGTTGAGTGGGTGGGTGAGAGGGGTGGTGTGTGTGGGGGTGGCTGGGTGGGTGAGAGGGGTGGTGAGTGGGTGGGTGAGAGGGGTGGTGAGTGGGTGGGTGAGAGGGGTGGTGGGTGGGTGGGTGAGAGGGGTGGTGGTGGGTGGGTGAGAGGGTGGGGGTGGTGGGTGGGTGGGTGAGGGGTGGTGAGTGGGTGGGTGAGAGGGTGGTGTGGGTGAGAGGGGTGGTGAGTGGGTGGGTGAGAGGGGTTGGGTGGGTGAGTTTAAGTGATTATCTAGTGGGTGGGTGAGAGGGGTGGTGAGTGGGTGGGTGAGAGGGGGTAGTGGTGGGTGGGTGGGTGAGGGGTGGTGGGTGGGTGAGGAGGGGTGGTGAGTTGGGTGGGTGAGAGGGGTGTGAGTGGGTTGAGTAGGGGTGGTGGGTGGGTGGGTGATTCGATGGTGAGTGGGAGGTGAGAGGTGGTGGGTGGGTGGGTGAGAGGGGTGGGTGAGTGGGTGGGGTGAGAGGGTGATGGGCATTATCACCACACCTTCGTTGCCCCCCCCCCCCCCCGGCTGCATTTTACCCTTGGGGGAATCTGCTGCTGGGGGTATAAAGGGGGGGGTGGGTTTTAAAACAGACCCCAGGGAGGGGTGATATGCTTACAGGGGTAAAATATGGAGGGAGGAAGGGGGTGGGTGGGTTGAAAGAAGACCTGGGGCGAGGGGGAAGGGGGAATATATGCTGTAGGGGTTTATAAAGGGCGGATGGGGTAGGTTGGAAGCAGGCCTGGAAGGGGAGAGAGGTATTGCTGTAGAGGTATAAAATGGGTAGTAGGAGGGGGTGGCTGATGGCTGATGGAGAAGATGTTGCAGGGGTATAAAAAGGAGATATAGACTGCGGGCGTATAAAAAAGAGGGGTGGGGGTGGGTTGGAAGCAGGCAGGCGTGCGACTCGCCTCCCCCCCCCCCCCTCTCTCCCTCTCGGCCATAGAAGACAGCCTCCTGACCCCTGTGGGCCGGAGTCAAGGTCGAGTCGACCATCCCCTGCCTCACGCCCCCCTCCGAGGCCAGAGTCTGCGAGGAAACAAGAACAAGCCAGCCGTGTCCGGACGTGACGGGATTAAAAAAAAACGGGAGAGCTGACGGCTTGAAGGAAGCCACCAGCCGGGGTTAAGACAGCAGTAGCCATGGCGACAGCCATTCCTTCTCAAACTGGGGTCAAAGTTCAGACCAGGGCCCGGCCTACACAACCTTTACAGATATGTAGTTTACATGTGGATTTTTTTTAAATTTTGATTCTTTAGCAGCTTCATGACCCTCTTCAGGTTACTGGTCATTTTTTAATATTTTTAAATCTTTAACCAATGTCCTTCATTTAAATGAGAAGTCAGAGAATAAAAAGCAATCCTACGGTAAAATTAGCCCCATAAAAACACCAACTACAAGATTTTGCTGGGAGTTAACTACAGTATTGCTAATCCTCAGGCTGTGTAGGCACCTGCAAACTAACCTTTTCTGAAAAATACTACTGTACTCAAAAAAGAACCTTTTGTGCAGAAGGCAAATACAAATCCAGCTTGTTCTATTTACATATTTTACAGAAACGTTTTATCCAATTTCAGAAAAAAATACTTTTATGATTCATAGTGTTTTTTTTTTACCAAAATATACATTTTTGACCTGCAGATGTTTGATCCATGCTAACTGGAATTCAGTGTTAATAGATGACATTTACAAAGAATATCAAAATAAATTGTATTTAGACAAGATTTCATTTTCTTTTGGAGTGTTTTACATTACCCTCTTTAGCTCTTACTCATTAAAAACAAGATCTGGCAAAATAAAAGGTCAAAAGATATGAAGCAAAAAAAAAAAAAATGTCCTCAGCAAAAATGTTCTAATACAATCACAAACTCTCATCTTAAAAAGTATGCATCTAAACACTTTCAAATAAGCAACGACGTCAAAAGGAAGACACGGCTTAAAACTGATCGATCCTTAAGCTAAAAATAAAATAAAACATAAAATAAATTAAAAAAAGTCAGGAGAAACATAGAAGCGTAAACGTTGAATGTTAGTGTAGGAGTGAGATGTTCTCTTCAGTTGTTGGGACGGGGCGGTGGGAGATGGGTTAATGGTAGTAAGTCAGTGTGTGCAGTAAAATGGTCAAAGTTGCCTGAGCTCCACCAAGGCCCACATCCCATCCTCGTGCTCGCAGGCAAGGCCCTGGAGACAAGATAAACGCAGCGAGTTAGAACCTCCACCAAACAGGGGACAACCTGCCACCATTTGGCCCATCGTGTCCATGCTAGCACCGATTGCAGTCCCATCAATCCCATTCTCCCCTCGCCGCCCCCCCCCCCCCCGAGGCGTACTCTCTCTGACGCCCCCTGACACTTTTTTTTTACCCCTCGCCCACCCCCCCCCCCCCCAAACAATTATCCTTCCGCCCGCCCTCACGCCAGGGACAATTCACGGCGGCTTATCAAGCCCCCACCGACCCGCACGACTTTGGGATGTGGGAGGAAACCAGAGCACCCGGAGGGAACCCACGCGTGCAAACTCTACACACAGACAGCAGCCGAGGTCAGGATCGAACCCAGGTCTCTAACGGCGTGAGGCAGCGGCTCTACCAGCTGTGCCACCGTGAGCTTTCGCCAGGATGGGTATGCATCTTAAGAGCAGGAAACAGGTCCTTCGGCCCAACTTGCTCATACCGACCAAGATGACCCATCCACACTAGTTCCACCTGCCTCCACTTGATCCATTTCCTGCTAAACCTTGCCTATCCATCTACCTGTCCAAATGTTGTATAGTTCCAGCCTCAACTTCTTCAGATTCAGTTCTGAATCTGAAGAAGGGTCTGACCCGAAAAATCACCCATTCTTTTTCTCCAGAGATACTGCCTGACCCGCTGAGTTACTCCAGCACTTTGTGTCTATCTTCGGCATGACCCAGCATCTGCAGTTTCTTCCTAAACATTTTTCCGAGAGCACGATGACCATAACTGAATACAATACTCCCATTCTGCGACGGTCCCTCTCTGTTTCTGTGTGGGAGGGGGGTCTGGACTGGACCCCGTCCCCGGCTCTTGAGCACAGGACGATTGTGTGGGCTCCTGCCCACTCCTGCTTTCATGCTGACCAGGGTCAGCTGACCAGGCAGGGGTCATAGTGCCTGACCCTCTGGCCCAGGCAAGCTGGTGGTGACAGTTCCAGCTGAGGGGATTGTCCAGGCCAGGCCCCGGGCAGATCGCTAGGCCCCGTCGCCCCGGGTTACCGCAGGTAGGTGAAGGTGCTGGCGAAGCACATGGCCGCCAGTTCCCTCCCTCCTCCCCCACCAGACCCACAGTCCACCATCTTACCTCCTTTTTCAGATTTGCAGGCCTCTGCTTTAGTGGTAACCGTTTGTGAAAGCTGTCGCGATCAACGGGCCCTGAAACAGACAGAAGAGTGAGCGGGGACTTGGGACCGGGCCAGCGGGGCCCCTGGTTCCAGCGGGACGCTGAAAACTGCAGCAAACCCACCCCCCCCCCTCTCCTCCCCCTCCTCACTCCTGTCCACACACCTAGCCCTGTAGGGCCGGAGGGCCACAGAGTGTTGGCCAGAGGGTCACAGAGTGTTGGGGAGAAGGTCACAGAGTTTTGGCAGTCACCATTGCCCAGGGCTGCTGGAAAGGCAAGGCCCCACTTCACCGGTAACTGCGCTCAGAGTCAAATCTCGCCTCATCCAACGAGTAGACGGACAGAGGCTTCCTCCTACATCCTCCCAGGTGCCAACAGGGAACGCCGTTGGCAGCGCAGGATGCAGCACGAGGGCTTTAGTCTAGTTTAGTGTTGGAGATGCAGCGTGGAAATAGGTCCTTCGGCCCACCAAGTCTGTGCCGACCAGCGATCCTCACACGCTAACACCATCCTGCACTCTAGGGACAATTTACAATTTTACCAAGCCAATTAACCTACAAACCTGCACGTCTGTGGAATGTGGGAGAATACTGGAGCACCCGGGAAAACCCCATACAGCTTGCGGGGAGAACGTACAAACTCCGTACAGAGAGAAACTGCATTTAGAGAGTTTGGAGGTACAGTTTTGAGCCCACTAAGTCCATGCCAACATTGATCACCCGTTCACACTAGTTCTTGATTATCCCACTTTCTCATCCACTATCTACACACGAGGGGGCAATTTACAGAGGGCCAATTAACCTACAAACCCGCAGGTCTTTAGGATGTGGCCGGAAACCGGATGAAAGCAGCCGGAGGTCAGGATCGAACCTGGGTCTCCAGCGCTGTGGGCAGTGGCTCTACTGGCTGGGCCACCATGCCACCCTGTTGTTGCATAGACACATACACAATAGGTGCAAGAGTAGGCCATTCAGCCCATCGAGCCAGCACCACCATTCAATGTGATCATGGCTGATCATCCACAATCAGTGCCCCGTTCCTGCCTTCTCCCCATACCCCTTGATTCCGCTAGCCCTTAGAGCTCTATCCAACTCTCTTTTGAATGCATCCAGTGAATCGGCCTCCACTGCCTTCTTAGGCAGAGAATTTAAAAAATTCACAACTCTCTGTGTGAAAATGTTTTTCATCATCTCAGTTCTAAATGGCCTACCTCTTATCGTTAAACTTTGGCCCATGGTTCTGGACTGCCCCAACATCGGGAACATGTTTCCTGCCTCTAGCGTGTCCAATCCCTTAATAATTTTATATGTTTCTATAAGATCCCCTCTCATGCTTCTAAATTCCAGAGTATACAAGCCCAGTTGCTCTATTCTTTCAACATATGACAGTCCCGCCATCCCGGGAATTAATCTCGTGAACCTACACCGCACTCCCTCAATAGCAAGAATGTCCTTCCTCAAATTAGGAGACCAAAACTGCACACAATACTCCAGGTGTGGTCTCACCAGGGCCCTGTGCAACTGCAGAAGGACCTCTTTGCTTGTACACTGAACTCCTCTTGTTATGAAGGCCAACATGCCATTGGCTTTCTTCACTGCCTGCTGTACCTGCATGCCCTCGGCTGCGAGTGGGCTTCTGCCTTCCACCGCTGGTGACTTTCTGCAGGTCTCGTTTGCTTGCCCGGTCGCTGTTGGGCTGTGCCCACACCCACAACGCACCTCCGAGGCGGCACGGTGGCGCAGCGGTAGAGTTGCTGCCTCACCACGCCAGAGACCCGGGTTCGATCCTGACCACGAATGCTGTCTGTACGGAGTTCGTACGTTCTCCCCGTGACCTGTGTGGCTTTTCTCCGGGTGCTCCGGTTTCCTCCCACACTCCAAAGTCGTGCAGGTCTGTAGGTTGATTTGGCTTTGGTAAAAATTAGAAATTGTCCCTAGAGCGTTGGATAATGCTAGTGTGCGGGGATCGCTGGTTGGCACAGACTCGGTGGGCCGAAGGGCCTGTCTCCGTGCTGTATCTCTAATTTAAACCTCCTACTTAGTCTGGCGCGGTGGGACAAGGAAACATCAGCCTCCTTTACCCTGTGACCAGGGGCACATTGGAAAGGTTTGTCTCTGCTTCTGTCAAAGCGCAGAGGGAGGCCAATCATCCCTCTGAGTCTGTGCTGGCGGAGATTCCCGATAAATTCGGGTGAAAGGTGGCTGAGGTTGAGGTAGGGGTCAGATCAGCTGAAATCCCTCAATGTTGTACCCGCCCCCCGGAGATAGACACAAATAGCTGGAGTAACTCAGCGGCTCAGACAGCATCTCTGGAGAAAAGGAATAGATAATGTTTCGGGTCGAGACCCTTCTTCAGACTGAGAGTCAAGAGAAAGGGAGATGAGAGATATAGAAGAAATGAATGAAAGATATGCTAAAAGCAACTAGGATGAAGGACAGGTGGTGTCCACAATGGTCCATTGTTGGCTGTGGGGTAGGTGATAACGAGTTATACAGACAGTGAAACGCAACAGGACGACAGTGAAACTAGTACAATGTCTAGGGTGGGGGAGGGACGGAGTGAGAGGGGATGTAAAGCTTTCCTTGATCATCGTTGCTTTTTGCAAATCTTTCTATATCTGTGTGTTCTATATCTTTTCCCTTTCCCTTGACGCTGAGTCTGAAGAAGGGTCTCGACCCCAAACGTCACCCATTCCTTCTCTCCAGAGATGCTGCCTGTCCCGCTGAGTTGCTCCAGCATTTTGTGTCAGTCTTTGGAGTAAAGCAGCATCTGCCGTTGCCTCCTACACACGTTGTGTGTCCGTTCCCCAGGCGTTACGGTTACTGTCGGTCACTTACCCCCAGGCTGTGGCCAAACCCAGTGCTGGGCGCAGGGCTGGCCGCACTGATGTAGCTGCTCACCCCCGAGTCCTGGTTGGCCGCCCCATACAGGTCGGCCATCGGCCCCGGGCTGGTGGTCCCCAGGAACCCGCCCGTGCGGGTTGGGGTGGAGCCTGCGGGGAGGGAGGGGGGGCAGCAGTGTCAGCACCTCTCACTGACCAATACACCCACATACTGGCCGACCCACCCCACACACTGACCGACCCACCCCACACACTGACCGACCCACCCCACACACTGACCGACCCACCCCACACACTGACCAACACACCCACACACTGACCCACACACACACTGACCAACACTCACACACACTGACCCACACACACCCACACACACACTGACCCACACACACACTGACCGACACACACACACACTGACTGACCCACCAACACACTGACCCACACACACACACACACACACACATACCCACACACAGACCTAACACACACACACTGACACACACACACACACACACACACTGACCCACACACACACACCGACCGACACACACACACACACACTGACCCACACACACACACACACTGACACACTGACTCACACACACACACACACTGACCCACACACACACACACTGACCCACACACACACTGACCACACACACACACACACACACACACACAACGACCCACACACACACACACACACACACACACACACACACGACCCACACACACTGACCCTCACACACACACACACACACACACACACACACACGGCCCACACACACTGACCCACACACACCCCGACCCACACACACCCCCACACACACACACACACGACCCACACACACTGGCCCACACACACACACACACATGACCCACACACACTGATCCAAGCACACACACGGCCCACACACACTGACCCACACACACACACACACACTGACCCACACACACACCGACCCACACAGACCCACACACTGACCCCCACACAAACACACTGACCCCCACACACACACACTGACCCACATACACACACTGACCCACACACACACACACACACACACACACACACACACACACCCACATCCACATACACACACACTGACCGACCCACCCACACACACTGACCAACCCACACACACACATCCTGACCAATGCACCCCCTCACTGACCACTGACACACTGACCAGACTAACAGACCACTGTCTTGCTGACCTCTGACTGATTGACCACTAACTGAATGACCAGACTAATGGACCACTAATTGACCACTGCTTGAATGACCACTGGACTGACTGACTACAGACTGTTACTGGCCACTGCCTGTATGACCAGACTATCTGACCACTGACTGACCAACTCAAGAAAAGGTTTTCCCCTCAACAGCCGCTAATTGACCCCTGACCGCACTAACCACGATGACCTCTGACCCCACTGACCACCGTTGCCCTAAACCCAAGTCTCCTGGTCATTCAATGGCCCCATTGACTCCGTACTGACCTGCCAAATGCCCACTGGTCTTTCACACGACGTACCACTCACATAGCCCAACCCCGACCCCAACCCCAGCCCCAACCCCGACCCCAGCCCCAACCCCAGCCCCAACCCCGACCCCAACCCCAGCCCCAGCCCCGACCCCAGCCCCGACCCCAACCCCAACCCCGACCCCGACCCCAGCCCCAACCCCAGCCCCAGCCCCAACCCCGACCCCAGCCCCAACCCCAGCCCCAACCCCGACCCCGACCCCAGCCCCAACCCCAGCCCCAGCCCCAACCCCAACCCCGACCCCAGCCCCAGCCCCAACCCCAACCCCGACCCCAGCCCCAGCCCCAGCCCCGACCCCAGCCCCACCCCAGCCCCAACCCCGACCCCGACCCCAACCCCAGCCCCAGCCCCGACCCCAGCCCCAGCCCCGACCCCAGCCCCGACCCCAGCCCCAGCCCCGACCCCGACCCCGACCCCAGCCCCAACCGCAGCCCCAACCCCAACCCCAGCCCCAACCCAGCCCCAACCCCAACCCCAGCCCCAACCCGCAGCCCCAACCCCAACCCCAGCCCCAACCCCAGCCCCAACCCCAACCCCAGCCCCAACCCCAGCCCCAACCCCGACCCCAGCCCCAGCCCCGACCCCAACCCCAGCCCCGACCCCGACCCCGACCCCAGCCCCCAACCGCAGCCCCAACCCCAACCCCAGCCCCAACCCCAGCCCAACCCCAACCCCAGCCCCAACCCGCAGCCCCAACCCCACCCCAACCCCAGCCCCAACCCCAAGCCCCAACCCCAACCCCAGCCCCAACCCCAACCCCAGCCCCAACCCCAGACCCCAACCCCAACCCCAGCCCAGCCCCAACCCCAGCCCCAACCCCAGCCCCAACCCAACCCGCAGCCCCCCCAGCCCCACCCCAGCCCCAACCCCAGCCCCAACCCCAGCCCCAACCCCAACCCCAGCCCCAACCCCAACCCCAGCCCCAGCCCCAGCCCCAGCCCCAACCCCAGCCCCAACCCCAGCCCCAACCCCAGCCCCAACCCCAGCCCCAACCCCACCCCAGCCCCAACCCCAGCCCCAACCCCAGCCCCAACCCCAGCCCCAACCCCAGCCCCAACCCCAGCCCCAACCCCAGCCCCAACCCCAACCCCAACCCCAACCCCAGCCCCAACCCCAGCCCCAAACCCCAGCCCCAGCCCCAACCCCAGCCCCAACCCCAGCCCCAACCCCAGCCCCAGCCCCAACCCCAGCCCCCAACCCCAAACCCCAGCCCAACCCCAGCCCCACCCCACCCCAACCCCAGCCCCACCCCACCCCAGCCCCCCCAAACCCCAGCCCCAACCCCCCCCAGCCCCAACCCCAGCCCCAGCCCCAGCCCCACCCCAGCCCCAAGCCCCAGCCCCAACCCCACCCAGCCCCAGCCCCAACCCCAGCCGCGGCCCCACCCCAGCCCCGGCCCCAGCCCCAACCCCAGCCCCAAAGCCCCCCCAGCCCCAACCCCAGCCCGCCCCAACCCCAAGCCCCAGCCCCAACCCCAGCCCCAGCCCCAACCCCGACCCCAGCCCCAACCCCCGCCCCCAGCCCCAGCCCCGAGCCCCCCCCAACCCCGCAACCCCACCCGCAACCCCAGGGCCCCAACCCCGGCCCCAACCCCAACCCCGACCCCCCCAACCCCGACCCAGCCCCGACCCCAGCCCGCCAGCCCCGACCCAGCCCGACCCCAGCCCCGACCCCAGCCCCGACCCCCAGCCGCGACCCCAACCCCGACCCCAGACCCCGACCCCGAGCCCCGACCCCAGCCCCGACCCCAGCCCCGACCCCAGCCCCGACCCCAGCCCCGACCCCAGCCCCGACCCCCCCGACCCCGGCCCCGACCCCGGCCCCGACCCCCGGCCCCGACCCCGGCCCCGACCCCGGCCCCAACCCCCAGCCCCAACCCCAGCCCCAACCCCCAGCCCCAGCCCCAACCCCACCACCCCAGCCCCAGCCCCAGCCCCAACCCCAGCCCCAGCCCCAGCCCCGAGCCCCAACCCCAGCCCGCAACCCCAGCCCCAACCCCAGCCCCAACCCCAGCCCCAACCCCAGCCCCAGCCCCACCCCGCCCCAACCCCCCCACCCCGACCCCCCAACCCCAGCCCCAGACCCCCCCCGACCCAACCCCAGCCCCAACCCCAGCCCCAAGCCCCGACCCCAACCCCCAGCCCCCCACCCCACCCCCCCAAGCCCCAAGCCCCAACCCCAGCCCCAACCCCAGCCCCAACCCCACCCCACCCCAACCCCAGCCCCAACCCCAGCCCCAACCCACCCCAACCCCGACCCCAGCCCCACCCCAGCCCCAACCCCAGCCCCAGCCCCACCCGAACCCCCAACCCCAGCCCCAACCCCAGCCCCAACCCCAGCCCCAACCCCAGCCCCCCAACAGCCGCAACCCCGGCCCCAACCCCGGCCCCAGCCCCGACCCCAACCCCAGGCCCCAACCCCAGCCCCAACCCCCCCAACCCCAGACCCCAGCCCCCGCCCCCACCCCGACCCCCCCAGACCCCAACCCCCAGACCCCACCCCACCCCGACCCCTACCCCACCCCACCCCACCCCAGCCCCAACCCCAGCCCCAGCCCCAACCCCAACCCCAGCCCCACCCCACCCCAGCCGCCCCCAGCCCCAACCCCAGCCCCACCCCAGCCCAGCCCCAACCCCAGCCCCAACCCCAGCCCCAACCCAGCCCCAGCCCCAGCCCCAACCCCACCCCACCCAACCCCAGCCCAACCCCAGCCCAACCCCACCCCCAACCCCAGCCCCAACCCCACCCCGCCAGCCCCAACCCCAGCCCCAACCCCAGCCCCAACCCCAGCCCCAACCCCAGCCCCCCAAGCCCCAACCCCAGCCCCAACCCCAACCCCAACCCCAGACCCCAAAACCCCAGCCCAACCCCAACCCCAGCCCCAACCCCAGCCCCAACCCCAGCCCCAGCCCCAACCCCAGCCCCAACCCCCCCAACCCCAGCCCCCGCCAACCCCAGCCCCAACCCCAGCCCCAACCCCAACCCCAGCCCCAACCCCAGCCCCAACCCCAGCCCCAACCCCAGCCCCAAACCCCAGCCGCAGCCCCAGCCCCAGCCCCGACCCCAACCCCGACCCCAGCCCCAACCCCAGCCCCAACCCCAGCCCCAACCCCAGCCCCAACCCCAGCCCCCAACCCCAGCCCCAGCCCCAGCCCGACCCCAGCCCCGACCCCAACCCCGACCCCAGCCCCAACCCCAGCCCCAGCCCCGACCCCAGCCCAACCCCAACCCCAGCCCCAACCCCAGCCCCAACCCCAGCCCCGACCCCAACCCCAGCCCCAGCCCCAACCCCAATCCCGTACCTTGACTGAACCTTCCCACCGGTGCCCTCGTGCGGGCGGAGGGTGGGAAGGGGCGAAGGCGGTGGGGGGGGGAGGGCGGGGGGGATGTGGACAGCGGTGGGACTGTGGACGGGGGACTGGTGGGAGGCAGATTGTAGACAGGGGTGGGAGGGGGAGCGGTGTAGACGCATGGGGGACCCCCGAGTGCCCTCACCTGTCCCGCGAACTACAGCTGCCGCGGCAGCCGCCGCCATTGGTCCGTACGCAGTGAGGGGGATCGCTGAGGTGGGGAGAAGAAAGAGAGAGGGGGGGGGGGGAGAGAGAGAGAGACATCAGTGCAACGTTCAACAATCACCACCCACCCCAGTGACCCTTCCCGCCCCCGCCCCCGCCCCCCCACCTGACACCCCCACATTCAGCGATGGACAGATGGGGTCAACCCCCGTCTACCCCACAGTCTCCACAAGAAGGCCCCATCCCGAAAAGTCAACTATCCTTGTCGTCCAAAGATGCTGCCTGACTCGATGAGTTACTCCAGCGCTCTGTCTGTTTTGCTGCTGTGGAAGCCCTGTCTCTACACTCCCTTTGAGTTCAAGGCCACAGTAAGTGGGTCTCAGCCCCAAGACCGTCAAACTATCTTTAATTGGACTTTATCTTGCATTGGACATGGTACCTATCATCTTTTATCTGCATACTGTGGATGGTGGATTGTAATCATGTATAGTCTTGTTGTTGCGCAACAACAAGCTTTTCACTGAACCTCGGTATATATGACCATAATAGAGTAAACTAAACTATATATCTGTGGGGGGGGCAGGGTGGAGAAGTAAGGTGGGGGAAGAGGAAGGGAGGTGAGGAGATGGGTGGGAAGGTGATGGGGAGAGGAGGGGAGCAGAGGCGGGGAGGAGAGGAGACCAGAGGGGGGGAGGGGGGAGGAGGAGAGAGGAGAGGAGGCGAGAGGAGGGGTGGAGAGGGGAGAGGCGGAGGAGAGGGGAGGATGGGAGAGGGGAGGGGAAAGGAGGAGACGAGAGTGGAGGAGGGGAGGCGGGGGAGGGGAGCAGGGGAGGGAGGGGAGGGGAGGGGAGGAGAGGCAGCGGGAGTGGAGGAGGGGAGAGGAGAGAGGAGGGGAGAGGAGAGAGGAGGGGAGAGGAGAGGCAGGGACAGGGGAGGAGGGGAGGAGAGAGGAGGGGAGAGGAGAGAGGAGGGGAGGAGGCGAGAGGAGGGGTGGCGGGGAAGGGGGGGAGCAGGGGAGGGGAGGGGAGGAGAGGGGAGGGGAGGAGAGGCAGCGGGAGTGGAGGAGGGGAGAGGAGAGAGGAGGGGAGCTGGTGAGAGGAGGCGAGGAGAGGCAGGGACGGGAGGGGGCGTATGTGAGCATCTGTCCCACCACAGGCTGAAGCTGCCTCCACTTTACAGCTGAGACAGCACTGCCACCCAGTGGACAGCCCCGCACATTACACGTGGACAAAAATCTTTGTAAGTTTTTAACATGGAGTTCAGATGTTGGTCCATTTCCTCCTGCTTGCGAGAGTGGAGAGAAGGGGGAGGTGGGGTTGTTGGAATAGAGATGACAAAATGTAGAAGGGGAGGTATCAGAGAGGATGGAGTGCGGGATTAGATGGGGCAGGAGGTTTTGGGTAGAAACCTGCACCCCTCACCCACCGCGCCCCCCCCCCCCCCCCCCCCCCGCGTCTGTCACCCACCTCCGAAGACAGACACAAAGACTCGCCGGTCAGACACCATCTCTGGAGAGAAGGAATGGTGACGGGTCAGGGCCCTTTCTTCAGACTATCCCTTCTCTCCGGAGACGTGCCTGGCCCGCTGAGTTACTCCAGCGTTTTTGTGCCGTTGCTCCCTGCCCATTTGGTGGCTCACCTCCTGTCGGCCAGTCCTGGAGCAGCATTGAGGGTGGCCACTGGGAGGTCTGTACCCCGGTCTGGGCCGCTCTCCCGGCAGATGATGGAAGGGTTGCGGTTGGAGGCAGCAGCAACGGACCTGGGGACGGGGCAAACACACGCAGGGGAGGGGGGCGACAAACCAAGGGAACAATTAAATAGGGCGACGGTAGAGCGCTGCCTCTGCTCCAGAGACTCTGCCTCGACCCTGACCCCGGGTGCTGTCTCTGTGGAGTTTGCGCGTCCTCCAACTTGGGTTTCCTCCGACATCCCACAAAATCGAGTCTGCAGAAACGTCACCTGTTCCTTTTCCCCAGAGATGCTGCCTGAGCCGCTGAGTTACTCCAGCATTTTTGGAGTCTCTCTCAAACGATGTGCGGGTTTGTAGGTTAACCGGCCCTGCTGTGTGTGTAGTGAGTGTTTGTGAAAGTGGGATAACATAGAACTAGTGTGCAGGTAGGTGGTCAATGGTCAGTGTGGGCCAAAGGGCCGGTTTGCGTGCTCAATCTCTAGACTAAACCAAGAACTGGGGAGATGAAATGGAGGAAATTGCAGGGATACACGGTTTTAATTTGTCTGCGTCTATTTGTTACTTTGTCGGCTGAAACATGGTGACTTTTATGTCTTGCCTCGGTGAGGTCTGCTGTATGGTTTTACCGGGCTGTCTGCAAAAACAAAGCATTTCACTGTGCCTAGATACGTGGGACAATCATGTATCATTGATTGGATCGCTGTGATGCTGCTGGGATCATGTAGAACCAGTGTGAACGGGCACTCGATGGTCGTTCATAAGTGATAGGAGCAGAATTGGGCCATTCGGCCCATCAAGTCTACTCCGCCATTCAATCATGGCTGATCCATCTTTCCCGCTCAACCACCTTCTCCCCGTAACCACTGTCACTCCTACTAATCAAGAACCTGCCAAACTCCGCATTAAAAACGGCACCGTTTTTACACGCCAGCTGCACGGGGTAGAGTTGCTGCCTTGCAGCGCTGGAGACCCGGGTTGGATCCCGACTACGGGCGCTGCCTGTACGGAGTTTGCACGTTCTCCCCGTGACCTCGTGGGATTTCGTCTGAGATCTTCGGTTTCCTCTCACACTCCAACGACGTGCAGGTATGTAGGCTAATTGGCTTGGTGTATGTGTAAAATTGTCCCTAGTGTGTGTAGGGTAGTGTTGATGTGCGGGGATCGCTGGTCGGTGCGGACTCAGTGGGCCGAAGGGCCTGTTTCCGTGCTGCATCTCTGAACTTGACCAGGAAGCAAGAGCATTTTATACTCCACTAAATACGCTTCCTGGGGGGGGGGGGGGAGGAGGCTGGGCGGAGGTTCAGGGCGGAGAGGTTCCAACGTACCTGGAAACTGGTAGGTGTAGCCTGGCGTCAGTCCAGTGTAGCCCCGACTCGCGTAGGAAGCAGCCTGGAATCCCGGGTACCCTGCGAATGAGCAGAGGGAAGGGGGGGGGGGGGGGGGGGGGAGAGAGTGAGAAGTCAGGACCTTGCACCTCAGCACAGCGATTCCAACAACACACACACACTGGCAAGAATTAGGTCAGGACCAGTCGGTGAAGGGCTGGAGGGTCGGCATTCTTTGGATGGGGCAAACGGCCTGAAGGGGAGGAGATTTAGAGAGAGGCAATGGTGGGATGATGAGGCGGAAGGGGGGGGAGGGGGGGGGGGGGGGGGGCGGGAGAGGAGGGAGGGAGATGCAGAGAGGGAAGGGGCGAGGAGGAGGGGAGGGGGTTGGGCAGGAGGGGAATGCGGAGGGGAGAGGAGAAAAGTTGGATGAGGTGGAGAGAGCAGGGACAGGAAGGTGGGAAGGAAGAGAGATGGAGTAGAGAGGTGGCAGGAAGACTGGTTGGCGGGGGTGGGGGGGGGTGGGGGCAGAGGGATACAAGAAGGGAGAGAAAGACAGGAGTGAGGGACGGAAGGGGAGAGAGGCAGGAAGGGGAGATGAGAAGGGCAGACGAGGGCCTTGTCAAGATCAAATAAACCCCTTCCCCACTCTATCCGAGGGGGCGATGGGGTTTATTTGATCTTGACCGGGCGGCCCAGAGTGTAGGGCACCACTTACCCAGCATGCCTATCCCCAGCATGAAGGCGTCCATTCCGTAGGGCATGACCCTGGAGCGCCCTCGGGCCGTTCCAGTCGGCGACATCACTTCCTTAGGCTGCGCTTTCTTACACTCCACCTGCATGGGGTAAAGAGGTCATTTACAGCCTTCACCACGGGCCCGGGACACGCCACCAGCACAGCACGCGTGCTCTGCGCCATCCACGGTGTGTTTGTTTAACAAAATAACATTTATTCAATTATTTACAATAATACGTCACAAAACCAAACAAAAACAACAGGGTGTCGCAGCGGACGGAGTTGCTGCCTCACAGCACCAGAGATCCGGGTCCGATCCCGACTACGGGTGCTTGTCTGTACGGAGTTTGTACGTTCTCCCCGTGACCCGCGTGGGTTTTCTCCCGACGCTCCGGTTACCTCTGGCACCCCAAAGACGTGACGGTTTATAGGTTAATTGTCTTGGTAAAATAGTACATGGTACCCAGTGTGTGTGTGTGTGTGTGTGTGTGAGAGAGTGTTAGTGTGTGTGTGTGTGTGTGTGTGTGTGTGTGTGTGTGTGTGTGTGTGTGTGTGTGTGTGTGTGTGTGTGTGTGTGTGTGTGTGTGTGTGTGTGTGTGTGTGTGTGTGTGTGAGAGATAGTGTTAGTGTGTGAGGATCGCTGGTCAGAGCGGACTCGGTGGGCCGAAGGGCCTGTTTCCGTGCTGTATCCGCTGTGAACTAAACTGAGCCAAACACACCCAGCACGGTATTATTAAAAAAATCACCAAGTGTTCTTAGGACTAAATATCAAATGACTATGTTACAATCCTGATCCAGGATACAGTCGAACACCCCCCCCAGCGGTCCCGAAACTCCTCCATGGCGCCCTTGGACACAGCGTGTTCTGTCTCACGGGGGCAGGCAGTCGGCTGGGACAGAGCCCTCGTCTGCCTGGTGCCGTGACCCACGAGCACGTCACCCGGCCTTGGCCAGATGGTGCCAACGTTCCCCCGAGACTCAGACACTGCAGGCAGTGAAGAGGGGCAGGGGACTGGCCACTCACTGTCACTGGGACACCCAGACCCAGGCACCTACTCCAGTAACCCACCCCACCAACCCCACACTCCCTCACCTCTACACACCCGCCAACATTTACAAGGGCGCAGTAGGCCTTAAGCGGAGGTTTAGAGGGGTATGGGCCAAACGCAGGCAGGTGGTACCAGCATGTTGGTCGGCACTGGCAAGTTGGGCCGAAGGGCCTGCCTCCCTGCTTTAATCCTCTATGACAGCGGCGCATTTGCAGAAGCTGCTGGCTCACGGCACCAGAGACCCCGGATCGATCCTGACCTCGGGTACCGTCTGTGTGGAGTTTGCACGTTCTCCCTGTGACCGTGTGGGTTTCCTCCGGGTGCTCCGGTTTCCTCCCACATCCCAAAGATCTGCAGGTTTGCGGGTTAACTTTCCGCTGGGAATTGCTGCGAGTGTGTGGGGAGTGAGTGCGAACGTGGGACAAGATAGAACTAGTTTGTAGGGGTGATCGTGGGTCGGCAAGGACGTGATGGGCCCAAGGGCCTGACTCTGCACCAAACTTAAAACGCTCCTCACTCACCATCTTGTTGTTGATCTCGTGGAAGTGGATCTCACACACTTTCTCCACGATGTCCTCGCTCTCAAAGGTCACAAACCCAAATCCTGAAAGTCAAACAAGGGGCACGTTAACCACGTTCAATTTGGCATCACCTTCAGCACGGACATTCTGGGTGGGAAGGAACTGCAGGTGCCGGTTTAAACCGGAGATAAGCACAAAATGCTGGAGTAACTCAGCGGGGCAGGCAGCATCTCTGCAGAGGAGGAATGGGTGGCGTTTCTGAAGGGTCGAGACCATTCATCAGACATTGTGGGCCCAAGGGCCTTCACTGTGTTATACACTTCCAGGTTCCAATACAGGAGACGATACTCAAGTTCAGAGTTGGCCTGCCTTTACACGAGTACAATGGAAATCAGCGTCTCCTCACCACAATGGTGGCACTGGGGCACAGCGGTAGAGTTGCTGCCTTAGACCCGGGTTCGATCCTTACTAACGGTGCTGTCTGTACGGAGTTTTTACGTTCTACCTGGGACCACATGGATTTTCTCTCGGTGCGCCGGTTACCTCCCTACGCTCCAAAGATGTACTTTGTAAGTTAATTGGCTTTGTTAAAATTGTCAATTGCCCCGAGTGTGTTGGATTGTGCTGGTGGACAGGGGAATCGTTGGTCTGTGCCGACTCGCTGGGCCAAAGGGCCTGCTGCCGAGCTGTATCACTAAACTAAACTAAGCTCAACATGGTCTTCCGCGCACCAACAGGGACCTTCCTTCTGCGACTTCCAAGCACCTCAGGGATCTCTATTTGTCCTATATTGTATGTGTTCACAAGAGCGTTCGATTTAGCTCTTAGGGCTAACGGAGTCAACGGATATGGGGAGAAAGCAGGAACGGGGTACTGATTTTGGATGATCAGCCATGATCATATTGAATGGCCTACACCTGCATCTATTTTCTATATTTCTACATGTAAACCACAATGAACCATGAAACCAAAAGACATAGGAGCAGCATTAAGCCAATCAACCCACCAATGCTTCACCATTTAATCACGACTGATCTATCTTTCCCTCTCAACCCCATTCTCCCACCTTTCCCCTGCAACCTTTGACACCCTTCCTAATCAAGAACCTATCGATCTCCGCTTTAAAAATACCCAACGACTTGGCCTCCTCCTCCATTAGTGGCAATGAATTCCACAGATTCACCACCCTCTGATGAAATAAATTCATCCCCACCTCCTTTCTAAAGGTAGGTCTTTTTATTCTGAGGTTGTCCCCTCTGGTTCTAGATTTTCCCATCCTTGGAAACATCCTTTCCCATCCACTCTATCT
The DNA here is from genome assembly GCA_035221665.1 of Okamejei kenojei. Lineage (NCBI taxonomy): Eukaryota > Metazoa > Chordata > Chondrichthyes > Rajiformes > Rajidae > Okamejei > Okamejei kenojei. The sequence goes on from CM069155.1 coordinate 32,637,294, forward strand.
AGGACTTTCATTATCCAGTAGGTTTTAATGAGATTCGCCCCTTCTAAACTCCAGCGAGTACAGGAGTAACGCTCAACATACTTTAATCCAACCAATCCCCGGATCATTCTTGTAAAATTGCAAATTACAATTTACAATTTAATATTTTAAATAGTGGTGGGGGCCGTTTCTCTGGATACTTTCAAGAGAGAACCAGATAGGTCTCTTAAAGATAGCGGAGTCAGGGGATATGGGGAGAAGGCAGGAACGGGGTACTGATTGGGGATGATCAGTCATAATCACATTGAATGGTGGTGCTGGCTCGAAGGACCTATTGTCTATTGTCTAAATTAAATTAAATTCCCAGCATCAACTCCATGTGAGATTTCTGGGGTGGGGTGAGGTATTTATACAACAACCTGAATCCCTGCCACCGTCCCCATCCAATGGCCCTTCCTTCTGGTTGTCTGCCCCCTACTGCACCAATTTGGTCTCCAAATCTGAGGAAGGACATTATTGCCATAGAGGGAGTGCAGAGAAGGTTCACCAGACTGATTCCTGGGATGTCAGGACTGTCTTATGAAGAAAGACTGGATAGACTCGGTTTATACTCTCTGGAATTTAGGAGATTAAGAGGGGATCTTATAGAAACTTACAAAATTCTTAAGGGGTTGGACAGGCTAGATGCAGGAAGATTGTTCCCGATGTTGGGGAAGTCCAGGACAAGGGGTCACAGCTTAAGGATAAGGGGGAAATCCTTTAAGACCGAGATGAGAAAGACTTTTTTCACACAGAGAGTGGTGAGTCTCTGGAACTCTCTGCCACAGAGGGTAGTTGAGGCCAGTTCATTGGCTATATTTAAGAGTGAGTTGGATGTGGCCCTTGTGG
>CM069155.1:32643160-32695660 GCA_035221665.1 Okamejei kenojei
CTACAGCGGCCATTCAAAAGGGCAGTGCATCAAATGAAGATCCTTCTCCTGAGAATACAATTCCAGCAGCACAGTAGTGCACCAGGTAGGTCTGCTGCCTTACAGAGCCACAGACCCGGGTTTGACCCAGACCAAGGGAGCTGTCTGTGTGGAATTTGCACGTTCTCCCCGTGACCGCGTGGGTTTTCTACAGGTGCTCCAGTTCCCTCCCACGTCGCAGAGATGCGCGGGTTTGCAGATTCATTCCTTCTCTGGAGATTGCCCCTTGTGCGTAGGGAGTGGATGCGAACGTTCACAAGTTCAGTTACAGGAGTAGAATTAGGCCATTCGGCCCATCGAGTCCACTCCGCCAGTCAATCGTGGCTGATCTCTGCCTCCTAATCCCATTTCCCTGCCTTCTCCTCAGAACCACTGACACCATCACACACACACGCGCGTGCCAATACAAACAGCGGATTTGGCCTCAAAGTGGTTTTAACTGAGGTCGGATTGGTGAAGTAGGGAACCTTGAGGGAGAGGATGAGGGAGGAGTGCGTGTTACAAGGTGCCGAGGGGAGGGGAGAGGCGCAGAAGCAGAACGCTGGAGGTGGCTCTTGTGTGGAAGTGAGCAGCGGTGATGGGAAGAGAGGATGAACAAGGGCAGGAATGTGCTGAGGCACCAAGCTGGGGGATGGGGGAGGGGGGGGGGGGGAAGAACTGCTTTACAAACATCAGTGAGCCCACAGTGTGCGGGCGGCACTGATCTGTTATAAGGGCCGGCTGGAAGCGCTGGGTATCAGTAGCAGTAAAGGATTACACTAATGCTGGGATCAAGGCTGCAGAAAACCTGTGCTGAACACAATGAGGGAGCCAGGTCACAGGCTCACATGACAGCACTGAGCTGGGCCTTTCATTCCCGGCAACTCTCAGGAGACAACACCTCCATCTGACAATCTCCCCTTTGTTTGGGATCTGCGCTGGAGCCAGCTGCTTAGAAATATTCTTTTTTCGCTTCCCACCCGTTGGTCCCTTCCCAACCTCGACCTTCCTTTCTGGCTAGGCAGCCATTTGTAATCTCTAACTCCAACCACTGACTCCGAAATATCACAAGGGGAACAGGGAGGTGAAGTAAGTATCGTCCTGTATATTCTTGGCTGCCGGCTTATTCTTCACTGGAGTCAGGTTGGGGGTTCGATCCCAGGTCAGGCCCATAAAACACTTCACTAAAGTCCCTGTCCCACGATGCGAGTTTACCCAAGAGCTCTCCCGAGTTTGAAAAAAAAATCAAACTGGTGGTACTTCACCACGAGTATCTCTTTACTCTTGGAAATCTTTCACGCTGTTGAAAAAACTTCACGGGTTTCCGCGTTTCCAGAGTACCTGCCGTTAGCGTTACGAGCTGCTACGAGACATCCACGAGCTCCGACGTACCCACTAGGTACATTCTACGTACTTACCCCCAGTTTGATTTTTTTTTTAACCCGGGAGAGCTCTTGGGTGAACTCGCATGGTGGGACGGGGCCTTTAAGCTGATCAACCAGCTCGGTGAAGCACTGTTTGGAGGCACCATCCTACAGCTGAGATAATACAACCCTTGGGTGAATGGTAAAGGATCCAAAGGGCACGGCACGGTGGCGCAGCGGTAGAGCTGCTGCCTTACAGCACTGGAGACCCCGGTTCGATCCCGACTATAGGTGCAGTCCTGTACGGAGTTTGTACGTTCTCCCCGTGACCGTGTGGGTTTTCTCCGGGTGCTCAGGTTTCCTCCCACACTCCAAAGACATGCAGGTGTGTAGGCTAATTGGCTACAGGTGTGCAGGATAGAACTAGTGTGCAGGTGGTCGCTGGTCGGAGTGGACTCGGTGGGTTGAAAGACCTGTTTCCACCAAAATTTACCGCTAATTCCCCCTCGCAAACAAGACCAGCCCCTGGATTAGTCAAGGTGCGCACACTGGGATGGGCTCGAGATTTTGAACAGCCCCACGGAAGGGCCCCGATGGGCCGAAAGGCCTGTTTCCACGCTGTATCTCTAAAGTCTCTAACGTTGGAGGACAGGAGCAGTTTTTACCATGTGCCCTGAAGAATTGTTATCTTTTTCAACCAACGTTATGAAGCATAACAATACAGAAGGTAGGACAGTACATCACAGCAATGGGCTCCTCAGTCCCAGTGTTTGTACCAACCACCATGTCACTGTTAAACCAGTCGCATCTCCTGCACATGATCCTTATGCAATTGGTCCAATCTCTGATTCATGATGACCCATTGCATCATCCATTCTCTGCATATCCCGGTACCCCCCCATTATCAAAGACTAAAGGACCTGCCCCTCTTGGGCGTCATTTGCGCGTCATTTATGCGACATAATTCACGTGTCGCAACGCACGACACGCGCACGTGATGCGCGCATGGTGTGCATTACGCGAGCATGGCGCGTGGTGGCGAAGCCAGTGACGCGCGGGCGCTCGCGGCTCCCCAGGATGTTGGGATTCACAAGATCTTCACGCGCCACCTGCGTGACGTGACGTGACGTGCAAATGGCGCCCAAGTGGGGCAGGCCGTCAAATGCGGTCAACCAGGTGCAAGAGCATGAAGGAGGCAGATGAGGACTTGGGGCAAATACTGTAGTGAAAGGGAGCAAGACTAGCAGACGTAGAAACATAGAAAATAGGTGCAGGAGGAGGCCATTCAGCCCCTCGAGCCAGCACCGCCACTCAATATGATCACCGCTGATCATCCAAAATCAGTCTCCCCACATCCTTGATTCCGTTAGCCCTAAGAGCTAGATCTAACTCTCTCTTGAAAACATCCAGTGAATTGGTCTCCGTGGCAGAGAATTCCACAGATTCACAACTCTCTGGGTGAACAGATTTTTCCTCATCTCAGTCTTAAATGGCCTACCCCTTATTCTTAAACTGTGACCCCCTGGTGCTGGACTCCCCTAACATCAGGAACATTTTTCCTGCATCTACTTTGTCCAATCCCTTAAGAATTTTTATATGAGACAGGTCAGGCGGGAGCACAGCAAAGAGCGGAGGGAAAGAAACGAGAGGGATCATCCACTCAAGTTTTATGGATGTAACTTAGAAACAGGAAGGGAATAATCCCGATGGTGGGACTCCCAAAAGTGAACATGCATTAGGTAGAGGCTGGGATCCAACCAACCCAGGTGACTATTTGCGTATTAGCCACAGAAGCAGATCTACCATCACATATTACAATCGCTCCACACTCCTAAATCTCTACTCTTACAGCAACTTTTCTTACTTTAACTATGATATTCCTAAACTCCTCTCAGATCTGTCCAGATTTGACTTTGCCGGCTTCATCTTGCACTAAACGTCGTTCCCTTTATCATATATCTGTACACTGTAAATGGTTCCATTGTAATCACGTATTGTCTTTCCACTGGCTGGTTTCGCACGCAACAAGAGCTTTTCACTGAACCTCGGTACACGTGACAATAAACTAAACTAAACTAGGAGGAGATGTGTAGAGAGAATGCAGAAAGCCGTAAAAATAACAGGGCAGTATTAGCGGGAGATTTCAACTGCCCTAATGTGGGGATGTACCAGATAAACCGGTGGTTTAAACTAGATTTATTTTCAGTCTCTAGGGACAACAGGCCAGGTGGACAAACGTGGGACGTGGAATGGCTCGGGGGACTGGGATCTTAAAACTGTTGCTGAAAGAAGGGCAGCATTGGCAGCACAATGTTCAAGGGTATTGATAGTACAGATGTGATAGAGATGCAGGTGAGAGACGGAGGGAGGGAGGGAGGGAGAGACGGAGGGAGGGAGAGGGGAGGGAGGGAGGGAGGGAGGGAGTGAGGGAGGGAGGGAGGGAGGGACGGAGGGACGGAGGGAGGGAGGGAGAGACGGAGGGAAGAAGGGAGGGAGGGAGGGAGGAGGGAGGGAGGGAGGGAGGGAGAGACGGAGGGAGGGAGGGAGAGACGGAGGGAGGGAGGGAGGGAGTGAGGGAGGGAGGGAGGGAAGTTTCCTTTTTGACCAGGGCAGACATAACTACAAAGCTCAGAGAGGATAATCTTCCGGGATCATCCACTGAGGCTTAATGGATAGAACTTAGAAACAGGAAGGGAATGATCATACTGATGGGACTGTATTATAGGCCTCCCCATAGTCAAGGTGAATTAGAGTGCAGGGAGTTTGTAGATAGCTGTAGCAATAACAGGACAGTATTAGTGGGATATTTCAACCTCTCTACTACAGCATTTGGATAATCCTGTCTATCTTTGGATTAAACCAGCTTCTGCAGTTCCTTATTCCTGGGGAGAATTAGAATGCCTGTGTGTGGGAAATAGTGCCTCATGAATGCAATAGAATTTGTTTGAAGAGGTTGAGCGGTAGAGTTGCTGCTTTACAGCACTTGCAGCGCCAGAGACCCGGGTTGGATCCCGACTACGGGTGCTGTCTGTCCGGAGTTTGTACGTTCTCCCCATGACCTGCATGGGTGTTCTCTGAGATCTTCGGCTTCCTCCCACGCTCCAAAGACGTCCAGGTTTGCAGGTTAATTGGCTTGGGATTAATGCAAATTGTCCCTAGTGTGTGTACGATAGTGTTAATGTGGTCGGCGCGGACTCAGTGAGCCAAAGGGACTGATTCTCTAAAACTAAAAAAAAAACAAGGTCACCGAGAGAACTGATGAGACGGGGAAGTGGACATTATTTATACTGCATAGTCTTTAGTTCCCTGGCTTATCCTTGCTGCCCTTCTTAAATAACGATACAACATTAGCCACCCTCCAGTCTTCAGGCACGGCACCTGCAGCTAAAGGAGATGCAAATATCTCTGCAAAGGCCCCCCCTGATTTCCTCCATAGACTCATGAACAATAGGTGCAGGAGGAGGCCATTCGGCCCTTCGAGCCAGCACCACCATTCACTGGAGAAAAGGAATAGGCGACATTTTGCGTCAAGACCCTTCTTCAGACTGAGAGTCAGGGGAAAGGAAAACGAGTGCTAAAGACAGTGAGGGTTTTCTCCGGGTCCTCCAACACTCCAAAGACCTAAGGTTTGTAGGTTCATTGGCTTAGTATAATTGTAAATTGTCCCTAGTGTGTGTAGGGTAGTTAAAGTGGCTTGCAAAAGTTTTCATACCCATTGAACTTTTCCACATTTTGTCACGTTACAGCCACAAACTTAAATGTATTTTATTGGGATTTTATGTGATAGACCAACACAAAGTGGCGCATAATTGTGAAGTGGAAGGAAAATGATACATGGTTTCCAAATGTTATTACAAATAAAAAACTGAAAAGTGTGGCGTGCAAAAGTATTCAGCCCCCTTTACTCTGATACCCCTAAGTAAAATCCAGTGCAACCAATTGCCTTCAGAAGTCACTGTAAGCCACTGTAAATAGAAAACAGGTGCAGGAGGAGGCCATTCGGCCCTTCAAGCCATTCATTGCGATCATGGCTGATCGTCCCCAATCAGTAACCAGTGCCTGCCTTCTCCCCATAGCCCTTGATTCCACTAGCCCCTAGAGCTCTATCTAACTCTCTCTAGTGTATCAGGCGACCGCTAGTCTGTGCAGACTCAGTGGGCCAAAAGGCCGGTTTCCGTTCAGTATTCTTAAAGTCTAAAGCAGTTTGCACAGGTGACAATATAAACACTGTTGAAGATAATTCACAGCACAAAGGAAACCTTTGTGGCAAAAGCTAAAGGTGGCGAATCACACAACAATCAGGAAACAAAGCCAATGGGATGTTTACCTCGATGCCGGTTAGTTGTCTTGTCAAACATCAGCATGGCGTCATCTACCTGTTGAGAATAAAACCAAACGCCATCAGTGCCGTGCCGAGGGTTCTCCTGCATAAATTATATGCCAAAGTCTCGAGTGCGCCATTGATGGGCCCAGACGCTGGGTAAACGCCAGCCCCATTCCCATCCATTAGAGGCCGGGGCCCTTGACACCTCAAAGGGCCTTGAACCTGTCTTTGCACACCAGGTGCCGCATACAGCGCTACAGCCGCTGCCTCACACAGCGCCAGAATCCCAGGTTCGATCCTGACCACTGGTGCTGCCTGTACAGAGTGCGTACATTCACCCCGTGGCCCCGCGTGGGTTTTCTCCGGGCGCTCCGGTTTTCTCCCACGTTCCAAAGACGTACAGGTTTGTAGGTTAAACTGGCTTCGGTGAAGATTATAAATTGTCCCTATTGTGTAGGATGATGCCAGTGCAATGGGGATCACTGCCTGGTACGGACCCGGTGGGCAAAAGGGCAGACCTTCCGCACTGAATCGTTAAATTAAATTAAACTAAACAAAAAAAGCTGACGGGTTATGCATTTGCAGAACTCTGGAGCAGTCACGCGGTTCCTTTGATCTCAGTGTAGACATTAAATATATAAATCAGGGGCAAACAGGATCTGTCATCTCCCCAACACCACCCAAGGTGTGAACATGCACACTTACAGCAGGGGCACGTCACCCAGAGACTGAACACTGGCCGCAATGCAATAGAATCGCTCGACAGCCTTTGTACGAGGGGCTGGGGTAGTGGAGAATAGTAGCAGCTCACATGGATCCTCTCCGAATGGGTAATTGGCCCATCAAGTCTACTCCGCCATTCAATCATGGCTGATCTATCTCTCCATCTCAACCCCATTCCCCTGCCTTCTCCCCATAACCCCTGACACCCGTACTAATCAAGAATCTGTCAACTTCCGCTAACATGTTGCGACACTTGAAAAAAGCACCGAGCATCATACGTCATCACACCGCAAATGTTTCGGTCACCTGATACGTCAGTCGCCGAAACAAATCGGCAAGTGGGACAGGCCCTCAGCCTCGCCACATGCGCCGCTGGCTGAAGCAGCCGCAGGGAATGTCAGCAATGTCCTGTCTTTCCACAACCGCAGCGGCATCTCCACACTGGGCAGTAGGTTTGTAAACACTTGGTCACTGAAACAGAGGAGTGGAGCACATTCCCAGCCACTGGCACAGCAGGCAGCGTGCCCGCCAAATGCACCCGGCATTGCCCACGCACTCCCTGTGGGAATCCAAGGTAGACTCAAAATACTGGAGTAACTCAGTGGGAAAGGAAAGAAGGAATGGGTGACGTTTCGGGTCGAGACCCTTCTTCAGACTGATATCAGGGGGGGGTCGGCATATTTTGGGGGGGGTTGGTGTGGGGGCAGGATAGAATTAATCGGGACAGTCAGACTGGTGGGAGCACTGGGAAGGGGGAGGGGATGGAGAGAGAGGGAAAGCAAGAGCCATCTGAAGTTAGAGAAGTCAATGTTCATACCGCTGGGGTGTAAGCTGCCCAAACGAAATATGAGGCGCTGTTCCTCCAATTTGCGCTGGTCCTCACTCTGACAATGGAGGAGGCCCAGGACAGAAAGGTCAGATTGGGAATGGGAGGGGGAGTTGGGAATGCTGAGCAACCGGGAGATCAGGTAGGTTAAGGCGGACCTGAGCAGAGGTGTTTAGCGAAACGATCGCCGAGCCTGCGCTTGGTCTCGCCGATGTACAGAAGTTGACACCTGTGGGAATCCTGTGGGCAACAGTCACACCTGGCAATGCCACCAAAACCTCTGCAGGCATCAGCCATTCCCCACACTGCCACCTCGTCCCCTGTGGGCATTTGCCACAACTGGGAGGAAACCGCAGCGCCCGGAGAAAACCCACGCAGGTCACGGGGAGAACGTACAGACTCCGCACAGACAGCACCGGGTAGTCAGGATCGAACCGGGGTCTCCGGCGCTGTGAGGCAGCAACTCTACCGTGCCTGCGCCAAACTCCCTCCGCATACGCCAAACTCTGCCGGCATTCCCACTGCAGGTACGGTGGTTACCAAACCACTACCGACAGGCCGTGCAGCAGTCTCTGGTCCCCACCACCAGACACTGTGTCTCACAGCTCATCAGCACCTGTACATGGGAACCCACCAACAGTGTGCAGCAACCAGCGTGTCTAGTCAAGCAAAACCTTTCCACTCCCTACTACACGCGTTCCATAAGGATTGACGCGCAGCATGGAGCAGAAAGCAAAAAAACTTTTTCCCTACGTCTCTGGAGACATGGCGACCACAAACTAGTAAACGGGAGGGAAAACCCACAAAGACACCACAAAACACAGAGAGAGAGAGAGGGGGAGAGGGCGGCAAACAGAGAGAAAGAGTCAGGGGAAGAGGACAGGGGGAGAGAGAGAGAGAGAGAGAGACAGAGAGAGAGAGAGAGAGAGAGAAGAGAACAGAGAGACATAGAGACAGAGAGAGAGAGAGAGAGAGAGAGAGAGGAGAGAAGAGAGAGAGAGAGAGAGGAGAAGAGACAGAGAGAGACAGAGAGAGAGAGACAGAGAGGGGGAGAGACCCAGAGAGAGAGAGACAGAGAGAGAGAGAGAGAGAGACAAGAGAGAGAGAGAGGGAGGGGGAGAGAGAGGGGGGGAGAGGGAGGGAGGAGAGGGGGAGAGGGGGGGAGTAGGGAGGGAGAGGAGAGACGGGAGGGAGGGAAGAGAGGGGGAGAGAGAGGGGGAGAGAAGGGTAGAGAGAGAGGGAGAGAGAGGGGTAGAGAGTGAGAGAGAGGGAGAGAGAGGGGGGAGGGAGAGAGGAGAGAGAGGGAGAGAGAGGAGGAGGAGAGAGGGGGAGAGAGGGAGAGAGGGGGAGATGAGGGAGGAGAGGAGAGAGGGAGAGAGAGAGAGATGAGAGAGAGGGGAGGAGAGGAGAGGGGGGAGAGAAGGGGGGAGAGAGGGAGAGAGAGAGAGAGAGAGAGAGGGGAGAGAGAGAGGGAGAGATAAAGAAGTCACACACAAATGCAAGGCAGACAAGTGATGAGTGTGTGCGTCAACTATGGTGAAGAGACTGGGAGCTCACCTTGGTAATGCACGGAGCAGTCCAAGAGGAAGCTGTGTAATGGGCATGACCTGTGAAGAATGTGGCACCCCAACTCTACATTTAGTACAGAATGAGACAGTTGTTTAATAGGCACAGACTGGTGGGGCAGAGAGGAAGGTAACACGACAAGCTGGAGAACATCACCGACAGGCTGGATGAATTTTATTTGGGGGGGTGGGGGGTTCATTCAGTGAGTTTGGATTTGTCCCGGGCTCCATGTTGACCTGCTGTGGGGAAGCTTCGGAGAGAAGTTGCTGCCTCCCTCACGATGCCAGGGCCCCGGGTTTGGTCCTGACTACGGGCGCTGTCTGTACGGAGTTTGTACCTTCTCCCCGTCACCTGTGTGTGTTTTTCTCCGTTATCTCCGGTTTCCTCCCACACTTTCCTCCCAAATTGTGGATTGCCCCGAGTGCGTGTAGGATAGCATTAGTGTGCGGGGACCGCTGATCGGTGCGGACTCAGTGGGCCGAAGGGCTTGCTTCCTCCCGCGCTGTATCTCTAAACTAAACTGCCCCGGGTACCTCCTGGACGATGGGCTAAAATAAACCCGCGTCCAAGGCCCCGACAATTAATTGCCCGCACATCAACACACATCTTCACTTTGATCACAACCCTGCCCTCAATTAATGGATGTAGCACGACCAGTCAGATCTTACTTTGGAAAAGCTACACGCCAGAAAATACCTCCTGCATGAATAATTCTGCAATCATTTACAACGTGAAAGGACGAGATTGTTCCTCTGAGAAAGTATTTACATAGCTGTTTGTCCTCCTCGCCCACCAAGGACTGATTTATTCTTCACAGCTTTCTCAGCAGAGTAAAAGCACACACATCCACTCTACTCAAGAGGTCAGCTACAGAAAGCAGGGTTTTGTTAGCCCGAACTACACTTTGGATTCTGATGCCTGAGAACTGGGCTCTCTCTTTCTCTCTCTCTTCTCTCTCTCTCCTCTCTCTCTCTCTCGCACTCAGACCTCAAAGGGGGTTTCAAATCAAAGAGGAAAAGGTTCCACTTTAACTCCCATCTTGCAAGGGCCTCTGCCCACCACCTGTATGCCAAGGCTCAGGGAAGCATGCAAACTGGGGCATCCATTTTAGCCGGGTGAACCTGCTAACCAGTTTTAGTTACAGTACTGTAACAGGCCCTTCGGCCCACAGTGCCCATGCCGAACACAAAGCCTTCTCTCCCTTTCCGTGACCCGTATCCCTTGCATTCCCTGCGAGTCAATCCAAGACACTCTTCAGCAAAGGTTTACGGATGAACCATCAGTTCCCGGCAGTAATCGCAGTTCCGCTCCCAGTATCTGTTCCACTTTGCCAACTCCTGCACCCTTGCTCAGCCTTTGCTTGCTTTGACATGTGGGCCAATGAGTACTTGAACAGATGAACAGGTGCCAAATATAGATTTCTACCAATACTTTCTGTCAAGGATAGATACAAAACGCTGGACTAACCCAGCAGGTCTGGCAGCATTTCCAGAGAAAGGAAATAGGTGACATTCCGGGTTGCAACTCTCGACCTGAAACGTCACCTATTCCTTTTCTCAAAAGATGCTGCCTGACCCGCTGAGTTACTCCAGCATTTTGTGTCTATCTTCGGTTTAAATCAGCATCTGCAGTCCCTTCCTACAGATACTTCTACCAATCTATTGATTACTATGTCAGCGTTTGAGAAACATTTGGCAAGTGCATGTATGGCACGATTTTAGAGGGTTATGGGCCAAACACAGGTGAGTGGGACTAGTGTAGACAGAACGTGTTGGTCTCTGGAGGTGCTGCCTGACCCACTGAGTTACTCCAGCAGTTTGTGCCGTCTGTAGTTCCGTGGTATCTTGCTTTCTCACCCACTGGGAGCAATTTACAGAGGCCAATTAACGCACAAACCCGCGCGTCTTTGAGGCGTGTGAGAAAAACCGGAGCACTTCGACGAAACCCACGCAATCGTAGCGAGAACGTGCAAAACCCACACAGACCGCAGACGAGGTCAGGATCAACCCAAGTTCTCTGGCGCTTCTACTCAGTCCTGTCACAATATAAGCTACCGAATAGTGAAACGCCTGGATAGAGGGGATGTGGAGAGATGTTTCCACTGGTGGGAGAGTCTAAGACCAGAGGCCCAAGCCTCGGAATAAGACGTACCTTTAGAAAGGAGACGAGGAGGAATTTCTTTAGTCAGAGGGGGGTGAATCTGTGGAAAATCCATTGCCACAGACGGCTGTGGAGGACGTGTCAATGGGTATTTTTAAGGTGGAGAATGATAGATTCTTCATTAGTACGGGTGTCAGGGGTTATGGGGGGAAGGCAGGAGAATGGGGTTGAGAGGGAAAGATAGATCAGCCATGATTGAATGGCGGAGTGGACTTGATGGGCCGAATGGCCTAATTCTGCTCCGACAACTTAGGGATTTATGGACTTGTGAAATAGCCGCACAGCCTTGGGGAAACATGAAAACCTGCACCATATTCCCTCTACATACACCCCTGCACCTGCAGTCAGAGGGACAGTGTTTTACCCAGTGACGGAGGGAGGGGCGGGGGGCGGTCATCGCGATGGGTTAGTGGGGGGGTGGGGGGGGGGGGGGGGAGAATCCAATTTTGTCCAGAGACAAAAGGAGAATCAGGCAGCAGCAATAATAATCTTATGAAGATGGGCAGGCAAGGGGCTGAACAGAAGCAGCCGCATTAAAAGACGCGGCTCTCTGGCTTTGTCCTCTCGCGCCACTGGCAGCAACCTACGTCCCACGGTACAATGCACGCAGGCCTTCATTCATTACCGCGCAGCCTAATGCGCCCTTTTCTAAATGTCAGCTCCAATTTTCTAACCTAAAGGACAATGATAAAAGGGAGGGGGGGGGGGGGGGGGCGAAGAAAAAAAAAAAATTACAGCTGCATTATTAAAACTCCCCATCAGTCAGTCAACCTTACAGGGGGATCAAAGAGCAAGGCCTTTGGCCACCGGTCGCCATGGCAACCGGCGGGGCTCCAGTGAGGACAAAGAGGGAGATGGGGCCTCTTCTTCACGGCTGGTCATCCGCTAACATAATGGGGCAGCATTTTTTATTTTCTCTCTCCCTCTCTCTCTCTCTCTCTTCAGCCCCTGCCTCTCAACCTGCGTCAGGGTGGTGTTGCTTCAGGCTGCAACAAGGCCGCTGGCTCTCTCACTGCTCACCCTTTCCTGCCCCCACTCTGCAGCAAAGGCAAGGCCCAACCCGCCCGGCCTGAAGCAAAGCAGCAGAAGGCCAAACCTCACACCCCACGGCTGACCACCCCCCCCCCCCCCCCCCCCCCCCCCCCCCCCCCCCACCCACTTTCTCCACCCACACCGGCGCAGCGGGTAGAGCCGCTGCCTCACGGGGCAGGAGACTCGGGTCCGATCCCGACCTCGGGCGCTGTCTGTGTGTGTGACTGCGTGGGTTTCCTCCGGCTGCTCTGGTTTTCACCCACAGAAGTTGATAAGTGACAGAGGCAGAATTAGGCCGTTCGGCCCATCAAGTCTACTCCACCATCCAATCTTGGCTGTTCTATCTTTCCCTCTCAACCCCATTCTCCTGCCTTCTCCCCATAACCCCTGGCAGCTGTACTAATCAAGAACCCATCTATCTCTGCCTTAAAAATATCCATTGATGGCCTCCATTGATGGCCTAGTGTGGCAATGAATTCCATAGTTTTGCCAGCCTATCCCACAGACGTGTGGGTTTGTTGGTGAATTGACTCTCTGTAAATTGTCCCCAGTGCGTAGGGAGTGGATGTGAAAGTGGGATGGTACAAATGTGAACGGGTGATCGATGGTCGTTTCCATGCTGCACCTTTGAATAAAAGCCATGGATGATGAGACCCAAAGCATCTCTCTGACGACCTTGGCTCCCATCAGCCCATCCTGCAACGGGAAGGGGATGCAGATGCAGAAGGGTCCCGACCTGAGACGTCAGCTATCCATGTTCTCCAGAGTTGCCTGACCCGCTGAGTTACTCCAGCATTTTGTGTCTGCCTCAACCAGGACCCAGAGATTGATTCTATCCACCTCTATAGGACAATGCGGCACAGGTACTGGCCATTCGGCCCACAATATCTGTGCTGAACATGATGCCATTTTAAACGAATCCTGCCAGCGCATTCTCCAGACCCCTCCATATCCACTTAATGTCTAAAAACCTCTTAAACAACACTGCCTTGTCTGCTTCCGTCACCAGCCCTGGCTATGCGTTCCAGGCATCCGCCACTCTTTGTTGAGAAACTTGCCCTGTTCATCTATAATCAGACCTCCCCCCCCCCCCCCCGACCTTATAGCTATGCCCTCTAGTATCTGACATTTTAAACACACCTCCTTGCACAGCCAGAATCTATCTACTTCTGCCTTAAGACTCCTATCAATGCCCTTTGGAGACCAAAATAGTAAATACCTTTCATGTCCTCCCAAGCCTCTCTGACCCGATCAGATTCTGAACCGGAGGTGGGGGACTGGTTGAGCATTCCACCAGCCACAGTGGTCTTCATTTCATGTGATAGAAGCAGAACTAGGCCATTCGGCCCATCAAGTCTACTCCGCCATTCAATCATGGCTGATCTATCTCTCCCTCTCAACCCCATTCTCCTGCCTTCTCCCCCAGACCCCGCACTAATCATCAATCCATCTACCTCTGCCTTAAAAAAAAAAGTTTCCATGAACAGCCTGCTGTCAACGGCAGCTCCCCAAACGGGCGTCGGAGTGAGATGGCGGTGCAAATCGCCGTGGAAACGGGTCAGGGAAGCACTCGGGGTTTTCTCATGCTCTCGGCCCAGGATCAAGATGGCTCTCGCTGACACCGCGTTGCCACGGAGATGCCGGCAAGCAGCCGTCCCAAGTGGGATCGAGTAATTAAACTGGTCCCAGGGCCACCACTTTAAAAATAATTCTGTCAGCCTCGGACCCCCGGGGGAGTAGAATTACATCGACCGTCTCCCCCCCCCCCCCCCCTCTGCTGCCGATTCCATCTGCCAGCTGTGACTTCGGGGAGAGAGGCTGACACACACACGCCATCAGTGTAGGGGCCCGGTCGGTCTCTGCAACAGGGAGTAGATATCACCGTGGTGTTGGGGGTGGGGGGAGGCGTGAGATGGGGTGTGTGTGTTGGGGGGGTGTTGGGGAAGGCCCTCCCAGTGCCGCAGAAGAGCCAACTGCTGCCCGCACACGTTCCAACTTGCTCTCGTTGGGACCACAGACTCTGTAGCAAAAGCAGCCACGGGGCTCTGGCTTCACATCTCACACCTCTTCACCCCTTAAGAGACAGCCTCTTATCTCCTGAAGGAAGTCCGAATAAAGGTCCTGAGCTAAAACATCTCAGACAAAAGCAGCGTGTTGCTTTCTACCGTTGAATCAGTTTAGTTTAGTTCAGTTTAGAAAAATAAAAAATACGTGCAGGAGGAGGCCATTCGGCCCTTCGAGCCAGCACCGTCATTCAATATGATCATGGCTGATCATCAAAAATCAGTACCCCGTTCCTGCCTTTGCCCCATATCCCATGATTCCATTAGCCCCAAGAGCTAAATCTAACTCTCTCTTAAATACATTGTTTTCTCTTGAAGACAAGAGTTTGTACTTGGTTTAGTTTGGTTTGGTTTAGTTCAGTTTAGTGTCACGCCTACCAAATTACAGTGAAAAGCTTTTGCTGCGCGCTAACCAGTCGGAGGAAAGACAATACATGATTACAATCGAGCCGTCCACAGTGTACGTCCACAGTGTGCATGATAAAGGGAATAACGTGAATAATGTTTAGTGCAAAATAAAGTCCAGAACAGGCCGATCAATGATAATCTGAGGGTCTCCAATGAGGTAGATAATAGGTCAGGACTGCTCCCTAGTTGTTGGTAGGACGGTTCAGTTGCCTGATAACAGCTGGGAAGAAATTGTTCCTGAATCTGGCGGTGTGCGTTTTCACACTTCTGTACCTTTGCAGCGAGACTCATCCTTGGTTTTACTGGTGGCCTTGCCGGCTGAGGCACTAGGAACAATCTTCTCTTCAGTAATGGAAATCATACGACACTCGAAAGGCAAATCTGCATGCAGGTTTCCATTACTGAAGAGACGGTTGTTCCTAGTGACTCTCAAACACGTTACACATGCGTGCAGAGCGAACCCCAGCTGCTGAGGATGATCATTGCAAGAGAAAAATATTTTTTTGCTAGAAACAAGGAACCGCAAATGCTGCTTTACCAAAATAGACGCAAAGTGCTGGAGTAACTCTTTGAGGGAGAGAAGAAGTTGTCGCAGGCAAAGATTTCAAACATAACTCGGGGCAATTGTAAAGGTACGGACTGAGAGCTGGCTAAGGTGACTGACAAATTAGGTTAATAGATCCGTCAATTGGGATGTTCTAACAGATAGTTTCAGTATTTTAGGTTGAGAAATACAGCATGGAAACTGCCCTTCGGCCCACCAAGTCCGCACCGACCCGCACTCTCCGTACGCTGACGCTATCCTACACACACCAGGGACAATTTACAATTTTTACCAAAGCCAATTAACCTACAGACCTGTACGTCTTTGCAGTGTGGGAGGAACCTGGGGCACCCGGAGAAATGCCACGCGGTCACGGGGAGAATGTACAGAGTCTGTACAGACAGCACCCTATAGTCGGGATCGATCCCGGGTTTCTGGCGCTCGGGGGGGCAGCAACTCTAGCGCTGCGTCACCGTACCGCCCACAGTTAAGGGGATCTCTCAGGATGCACGGAATCGATGCATTCCAATGGGATGGAACCATCACAGAGAAAGTCCAAAAGTTACATGAAAAAGGTAAATTACTGTTAAAACATGAGGATGCAAAACAAAGAGAATTACAAACCATTTTTACCTAACATCATCCATCACTGGTAAAAACATGAAGAGGTTTTATTGAAGGCAAGATCATAGGGCACCTGGAAAATTCATAGTAATCCGATAAAGTCAACAAAAGGTTTGTGAAAGGGAAAATATGTTTGTCCAATTTACCGGAGTTCTTTGAAGAAGTAAACAGGTTTTTGTAAAGGCACATGGATGTGCAGGGAATGGGGGAATGTGGAGCACATGCAGACGCAGGAGATTAGTCTTTAAGAAGGAACTGCAGATGCTGGAAAATCGAAGGTAGTCAAAAGTGCTGGAGAAACTCAGCGGGTGCGGCAGCATCTACGGAGCGAAGGAAATAGGCAACGTTTCGGGGCGAAACCCTCGTTGCCTATTTCCTTCGCTCCACAGATGCTGCTGCACCCGCTGAGTTTCTCCAGCACTTTTGTCTACCCAGGAGATTAGTCTAACTTGGCATCATGCGGGCCAAAGGGCCTGATCCCGTGCTGTCCTGCTCCTCTTGCCCTATCCGTGTACCTGGCATAACTGTTTCTTAAAACGCTGCAGTGGTCCCTGCCTCAACTACATCTCCTGGCAGCTCACTCGTTGCATCCACTACCCTTTGTGTGAAGGGTTAAATCAAAAAGCTTCTGACTGCATCTCGGTGCATGCGATAATAACAACCCTACACCTCAGCCAACAATGTCGTTTACTGCTGGAGTCCCACTCTATTGGGGCTCTGTTCCTGACAGGGTTCACCGCCATCACAGATGGCATCCCTCGGTATCAGATTTTCCTGGCGGAGGACTCTGCGAGCACGCTACACAGGATGCTGAGTCTCTTAAACGCGACACGTTAAGGCTCAGCTAGCAATTAGGGATCAGATCCTCGGTGATATTCACTTCCTGTCCTGCTGGAAGCCTGGGGGCAGCTTCACACACAAGCATCTCCGGTATCGTTCACCAGAACCTGCCCTTTTGTTTCAAGTGTCAGAGAGAGTGAAGACAGTGAAGAACAGACGAGCGAGTGGGGTTCTGCCCTCCCTACATTAGCCCCCATGTCCTCAAGGCTGCTCTGGTTAGTATAGGAAGGAACTACAGATGCTTGTTAATATTTAACATAGACACACAGTGCTGGAGTAACTCAGCAGGTCAGCCAGCGTCTCTGGAGAAAAAGGATGGGTGATGTTTCAGGTCGCATTTTATTAGTTTAATTCAGTCATACAGTGTGGGAACTGGCCCTTCGGACCATCGCTGACCAACGTACACTAGCACTATCCTACACACTAGGGACAACTTACAGAGGGCAATTAACCTACAAACCTGCACGTCTTTGGGATGTTTCCTAATTTCACAATGTTCTCCTCCTCTCAATCTGAAGAAGTGTCTGGACCAGAAACATCACAAATTCATGTTCTCCACAGATAGAAACATGGAAATTGGTGCAGGAGTAGGCCATTCGGCCCTTCGAGCCTGCACCGCCATTCAATATGATCATGGCTGATCATCCAACTCAGTATCCTGTACCTGCCTTCTCTCCATACCCCCTGATCCCTTTAGCCACAAGGGCCACATCTAACTCCCTCTTAAATATAGCCAATGAACTGGCCTCAACTGCCTTCTGTGGCAGAGAATTCCACAGATTCACCACTCTCTGTGTGAAAAATGATTTTCTCATCTCGGGCCTAAAAGACTTCCCCCTTATCCTTAAACTGTGACCCCTTGTTCTGAAGTTCCCCAACATCGGGAACAATTTTCCTGCATCTCGCCTGTCCAACCCCTTAAGAATTTTGTAAGTCTCTATAAGATCCCACCTCAATCTTCTAAATTACAGCGGGTACAAGCCGAGATCTCTCACATACTCCCTCACACACACCCTCACACACACACACATACTCTTGCACACATGCACACACCTTCACCCTCACGCACACACCCCCTCTCTCTCACACCCACACCTTCACACACAACTCTGATAAGAGGGAGGGGCAGGATGTCCCATTTCACAGCATCGTATCCTAATCTTATTAAAGTCCCAGGACTGCTAATGAGAGATGACTATATGCTGGCTGTTCACATTATCTCCTTCCAGATGGACGGCAAATATGGGCGGAATGGATAGCCCAAGGCCCTGCGCACACCGGGGGACCTGCGCTGATTTAGATCAATGGTGGGCGTGTGAGGGGGTGGGGGGAGGTTCAGACCAAAGTGCTTGCCGTGTGCATCTCCTGCACGCAGCAGCTGTGCATGAAACAAAGTGTTTGCTGCGGTCAGACGCTCACTCGTGAAGGAAGCCACCCTCCTCCCATCTCAGTCGCAGCAGCTCGCAGGGTCGCCATGTGGTGACCCCAGCCCAAAATGGAGGCCGGAGCCCTCCCGCCTGCAACCCCATCGCTACGGCAACGCTATAGCAAAACATTGTAAGATCGGCCATCTCAATCACCCTTTCATAGTAAAATACCAGCCCCGCGCTCAAGGCAGCAGCATTGACTGCAGGGGTGAACATTGTCCATACCCAGTAACGCCACTTGTTCATCTTCTCCAGAGATCTCTCACACACACACATACTCCATCACACACGTCACCAAGTGCACTCCAAACTCTAAGCAGCCAAACCGCTTAAACCACACGAGAGGAGTAGACCGGGTAAATGCACAGTCTCACGTGCCCAGAGTGTGCGATTCGAGAACCAGACGACTTAGTTTGAAGGTGAAGGGATAAAGATTTAATAGGAAACTGAGGGGTAACGTGTTCACACAAAGGGTGGTGGGAGTATGGAACGAGCTGCCAGAGGAGGTAGTTGAGGCAGGGACTATCGCAATGGGTACGCAGGCAGGTGGGACTGGTGTAGATGGGATATGCTGGTCAGTGTGGGCAAATTTGGGTCGAAGGGCCTGTCTCCACACTGTATGACTCCATAACACTTTCTTCCCAGCTGTTAATCAGGCGTCCGAACCATCCTATCAAAACTAGAAAGCGGTCCTGACCTCCCATCTACCTCGTTGTAGCCTTCAAACTATCTTTCATCAGATTTTACCTTGCACTAAACGTTATTCCCTTTATCCTTCATCTGTGCACTGTGGACGGTTCGATTGTAATCATATAGTCTTTTCACTGACTGGATAGCACGCAACAAAAAGCTTTTCACTGTACCTCAGTACACATGCCAATAATAAATTAAATTGAATATTGAATATTTACAGAGTCATAATGGATCGGTACGAGGGCTTGACTGAGGCCTGAATATTAGAATGGATGAAGAAAGAAATATAATAAATCATGCCTATATCTCCAATGACAGAATAACGATTAATACTCCATTCGTTTTCATATTTTTTTCATTATTTAACTCTATCTTTTCTTACTTTATAAAAAATAATTAAAAAAGCGTATAGAAGCATATAGTCCTAAATCTCAATATTAGTAATAATATTAATATTATTAATAGTATGAAAGTATTTAATGATGTATTTTCGTTTATGTAAAATATTGCAATTTTCATACATATGTTTCTATAATAAAAAATATTCATCAATAATAAATTAAACTAAAGCTTCCCTATCCAAATGGAGTGGTCCAGGATGTGTATAGTACTTCAATAAGAACTAAAGTAATACTTTGGGATTAAGCCATTAATTTGTGTAGCCAAGCGATGACACCCAAAAGGTTCTCTCTCCACAGATGCCGCCCGACCAACTGAATACTTCAAACTTTCATCCCTAACACAGCATCTAGTTTCCCAATGATCAAAAGTGGGGATTTTCAAAATGGAACGCTCTGTCAGAAAATCTCACAAGGTTGAATGTGTGAGAAGAGAGGAGAGGAGAGTGGAGATGAAGGCATTTCAGGCTTTTAAAAGGATGGGAAAAGAAATGTGGAGGCTCTCTGGGGAAGATACAGAGTGCTGGCGTACATTAAATATTGCCTACCCATGTTTCTCCTGAGATGCTGCCTGACCCACTGAGCTGCTCCCGCATTCAGTTTTCTTTTGTAAAGCAGCACCTGTGGTTCCTTGTTTCTGGAGGCTTTCTTGGATGGATCTAATCCTTCATCCAAACTGATCTCAGACTCCGTTTCCTTCCTCACGGGGACCAAGCTTGCGTTTCTAATCATCTTGGCCCACACTGATACTGGGATCATCGTTGCCTGAAGGTCCCAACTTGAAAATTAAGTTGCGGCATCACATTTGAGGTTACACGTCCAGAGCAGACAAGCGAGCTCTCCCAAGCTCTAAAACAAGGCCAGCAGCACATTCAACGGCGAGCCTCGCCTCACCTCACCTCCCTCTTCTCCCCTCTCCCATCAGACAAGAGGTACAGAAGTGTGAAAACGCACACCTCTGGATTCGGGGATAGTTTCTTCCCAGCTGGTGTCGGGCAACTGAACCATCCTATCACCAACTGGAGAGCAGTCCTGAGCTGCCATCTACCTACTGGAGGCCCTCGGACTATCTTTAATCGTGGGACTTGATATTACAATCCCTACTATTATTGGCACCTTCTTACTATCTTGAGTGGGAGTAGGGGTAAAACCTTCATTGGGGTCATCAGGTGGGCACCCTCCTTACTTGGTGTTTTGTTGATGGGCCCAAGACACCTCCAGAGGGCTCAACAACAACACCTGGCGTCCCAGGTGCGCTCCCCTCCGTTTGACAGACATTGCACTAAACACTATTCCCTTTATCCTGTAGCTGTACAGTGCGGACAGCTTGAGTGTGATCATGGATTGCCTTTCCACAGACAGGTTAGTCCGCAACAAAAGCCGTTCACTGCACCCCGGCGAACGTGACAATAAACCAACGTAAAACATTCCCCACAACGATGATCAGTACTGGCGCCAATCTCCGAAAGAGCTCTGGAAGTGTCCCCACAACGATTCCAATAATTATGTGATCAAGGTTTTAACCAGACCGAGATAAGTGCCTCGCTCCCAGCTTGTGCAGGTTTGATGAAGCTGGAACTAAACCCTCCTACCCCCCCTCCCACCATTAACCTCATTGATTTTCCTCTTCATGTTCCATTGATGCCAAGTGCGGCTGTCAGCTCCAGGTGGCCGGGCTACTTTCATTCTATTACACTGCACTGGGAGTGACAGATGAGACAGCTGCACACAGTCGCAGGTCTTCAATTTAATCCCAAGTCTTGAACTCAAGAAACAATGCAAGAGGTGGAGTGAGGGAGTGAGCGAGTATGTGTTTGCGTGCGTGCGTGCGTGAACACAGCTCTGTGTTTATATGTTTGTGTACTTCTACATGTGTGATCGTGTGAGTGTGTGCGCCTTGCATAGGTGTGTGAATGTGTGAGTGTGCATTGTGAGTGTGTGTGCCTTGGGTGGGTGTATGTGCCTTACGTGCGTGTGTGAATGCGAGTGTTTGCCTTGTGTGAACCTTGTGTGAGTGTGCGTGAGCCTTGTAAGTGCCTTGTGCGAGTGTGAACCTTGTGTGAGTGTGTGTGCCTTGTGCGAGTGTGTGAACCATGTGTGAGTGTGTGAACCATGTGAGCGCCTTGTGTGAGTGTGTATGCCTTGTGAGTGCCATGTGCGTGTGTGAACCTTGTGTGAGTGTGAGTGCCTTGTGCGAATGTGTGAACCATGTGTGAGTGTGTGAACCTTGTGTGAGTGTGTGTGCCTTATGTGAGCATGTGTCTGTGCGCACAAGTACATGCGTAGTTACGTGTGTGAGCTTGTGGCGTGGCAGTGTACTTTTGACCCCATCTCTGCATATGTTTGTGTATCTGTACTTACGAGCCGTTAATATGCATGTGTGCGTGTGCGTGTGTGCACGGGTCAGCCTGTGGCATACATGTTTATTTTTGGATGCGTCTCTGCTTGTTTGCGTACCTGGACATGCGGGCCTTTAGAGTGTGTGGTGCATGTGCACCAACATGTGCACCAACATGTGCACCAACATGTGCTGGTGCAACACGGCCTTGCTGATGAGGAGTGACATTGAACCGCCAGCTGGGAGCCCAGGTGAGAGTTTAGTTTAGTTTAGAGATACAGCGTGGAAACAGGACCTTCAGTCCACGCCAACCAGCGATATCACTATCCTACACGCACTAGGGACAATTTTACACTTCTGCCAAGCCAATGTTGTAACCTACAAACCTGCACGTGTTTGGAGTGTGGGAGTAAACCGAAGATACCTAAGCAGGTCATGGGGAGAACGTACGCACTCCGTACAGACAGCAGAGTGAGTGACCGGGATGGAATGAGTGACCCGGGGTAGAGTGAGCGTCCCGGTTCCATCGACACAATCTACTGGGCAGGCTGGGAGTGACCGAGATGAGAGCAAACACCGTGGACATGGTTGGGGATGGCACTGCAGATGCTGGTTTAAACCACAGACACAAAATGCCGGAGTAACCCAGCGGGGACAGGAAGCATCTCTGGAGAGAAGGAATGGGTAACGTTTTGGGTCGAGACCCTTCTGTGACTGGGAGCTTCATCTGCAATATTTTCAACCAGGATTCTACCCACAAATACACTACATGAATGTTTATGCGTGCAGATGTCTGTATGTATATATATATATATATATGTTTTAAAAACACCCTTTGTTCTCTGAGGGTATACACAGACCCTGATCTGTGTCCTTCACACTCCATTCGAGTAACCCAATAACACTGCTAGCCTCGGGGAAAATGAAGAGATGCCATTAGTTCTGTAGCGGGTAACTGATCCGCGGGGAGGAAGCGGTCTCTTATTTTTGATTAGCTGCAAAACCAATGCGGTTAGTGTCCGCTAATTGTACACAACCCAGAGAGGGCCAGTCGGGCCATTACTGCCAGATCATGTCAACCTCCTCACAGCACCTTTAATTAAACACACATCACCCAGTAATTCGGCACTCAGATTAATAATGAATCCAACAAACACAGGAGTAAATACAAATCAACTCTTCAAAGGTCATTCACGCTGTTCACGAGTTTGATCCTTACGTACAAGCAGTGAGTGGACTTCCTGGGAATCAGTCAATTGTTTCAACGTAGACCTTGTTTTAATGCCAACTAGAAAGGAAGAGAGAGAGAGAGAGAGAGAGAGAGAGAGAGAGAGAGAGAGAGAGAGAGAGAGAGAGAGAGAGAGAGAGAGAGAGAGAGAAGGAGAGAGAGAGAGAGAGAAGGAGAGAGGGAGAGGGAGAGAGAGAAAGAGAGAGAGAGAGAGAGAGAAAAAGAGAGAGTGTGTGTGTGTGCATGTGTGTGTGTACACATGCGTGTGTGTACACATGCGTGTGCGTGTACACATATATGTGTGTGTGTGTATGTGTGTGTGTGTGCGTGTGTGTGTGCGTGCGTGTGTGCGCATGTGTGTGTGCGCGTGTGTGTGTGCGTGTGTGCGTGTGCACGTGTGTGTGTGTGTGCGTGCCTGTGTGTGTGCGTGTGCGTGTGCACGTGTGTGTGTGCGTGTGTGCGCATGTGTGTGTGTGTGCGCGTGTGTGTGTGTGTGCGTGTGTGTGTGCACGCACTACAGCCACTTGTAGACTTTAGACATAGTGCTGAAACTCGCCCTTCGGCCCACTGAGTCTGCGTCGACCAGCGATCACCCCGTACACTAACACTTTCCTACACACTAGGGACAATTTACAATTTTTAATTCATCCAATTAACTACAAACCTGCACGTATTTGGAGTGTGGGAGGAAACCGGAGCAGCCGGAGACAACCCACGCGGTCACGGGAAGAATGTACACTCCCACACTCCAAAGGCGTACAGGTTTGTAGGTTAATTGGCTTCGGTAAAAATTGTAAATAGTCCCTAGTGTGTGTAGGATAGTGCTAGTGTAACGGGGTGATGGCTGGTCGGCACGGACTGGGTGGGCAGAAGGGCCTGTTTCTGCACTGCATCTCCGAAATCTAAACGGTGCAGGTGGAAGTGATGACTCCCGCCATCTCTCAAGCTCTCGGGTTTCTGTCTAAACATCTCCTCAGCTGGCTCGCAAAAACATTATTCAAAAACATTCCTGTGAAGCCCTTTGGGATTATTTTTGTTGAAGGTGTATTATTATAATGGAAGACATTGCACCTGAGCCCCAATGAGAAAGTGTCACGAGGCAAATCCTGCGCACAGTCTCAGTGCAATCTACGATAGTCTTATAGAAACATAGAAAATAGGTGCAGGAGCAGGCCATTCGGCCCTTCCAGCCTGCACCGCCATTCAATATGATCATGGCTGATCATCCAACTCAGTATCCCGTACCTGCCTTCTCTCCATACCCCCTGATCCCTTTAGCCACAAGGGACACATCCAACTCCCTCTTAAATATAGCCAATGAACTGGCCTCAACTACCGTCTGTGGCTGATCATTCCAGAGATTCACCACTCTCTGTGTGAAAAATGTTTTTCTCATCTCGGTCCGAAATGATTTCCCCCTTTTCCGTGCGGTTCCTGGAGGTTTTTGTCCTCCGGCAACCACCTTCAACTAGCATCGCAACCGGCTTTGACTCAAAAATTACCGATTTTTAAAACAGAAACCACTTTCAACCATTAGGGAGACTGACAAAAACCTCCGGGAACCGCACGGAAACCTTGGGTGGGGCGCAAAGTCTCCAGAGGTTTCCGTTTCAGGTTTCCTAAGTGGGACAGGGGCATAACCCTCTTTTACATGGTTATCCTTCGGTTTATGTATAGTCAAAATTGTACTGAATT
Organism: Okamejei kenojei; assembly: GCA_035221665.1. Classification (NCBI taxonomy): domain Eukaryota; kingdom Metazoa; phylum Chordata; class Chondrichthyes; order Rajiformes; family Rajidae; genus Okamejei; species Okamejei kenojei. The sequence continues at coordinate 32,667,432 of CM069155.1, forward strand.
TATGCCAAAATAAAGAGTTTCACTGTATCTAGGTCCACGTGACAACGAGGTACCATTAACCCATTAGTTACTCCACAAAGAGGCAGTACTATGTCCCAGTACACAGTTGAAAGTGAGCTGTGGTACGTTCAGACTAATCTTGCCTTTGATTCCGGTGGGGTGCTACCTTCAGCTCAGTCGCAAAGAAAGTTTTCTTCAGTCTGAAGAAGGGTCTCGACCCGAAACGTCTCCCCTTCCTTCTCTCCGGAGATGCTTCCTGTCCCGCTGAGTCCCTCCAGCAGTTTGAGCCCATGAAAGAACTGCAGGTGCTGGTTTATACCAGAGATGGACACAAAGTGCTGGAGTAACTCAGCGGGACAGGCAGCGTCCCTGGAGGAAAAAAACAGAATGGGTGACGTTTCGGGCGGGGACCCTTCTTCAGATTACTTCTACTTCATACTAGCCTACTCCCAGTTCCAACTTCAGCTGAAACCAAGGTATATTTTTAACTACTGACCAATTCAGTTTTATGAAAGGAATCAAGAGTTTCATAACGGTACCAACAGTGAATGGAGAAAGAAACCTTTGTTAAAGCTGGGAGTCACCCAGTCAGTCAGCCACCACCAGGCAAGGGGGCGGACCTGACGGCCATTCAGCATTCAGACCACTGAGTCTAGATCCCACCACCTTCAAAGAGATGCCACTAGGAGACAAGCTACCCCGCTTCACCCTTCAGCACTTGAAACCAATGATGTAACCATCATGAGGAGGCTCTCTTTGCTTGCCGGAGATAAATATGGAGAACAGGGTTAAAGGTTACACTCCGGCTTCGAGTGTGGGAGAGCGTGGTGCAATGGTAGAGCTGCTGCCTAACAGCGCCAGAGACCCGGGTTCGATCCTGACCACGGGTGCTGTCGGTGCGGAGCTTGTATGTTCTCCCCGTGACTGTCTGGGTTTTCTCCGGGTGCTCCGGTTTCCTCCCGCACTCCAAAGACGTACAGGTTTGTAGGCTAATTGGCTTCAGTAAAGATTGTAAATTGTCCCCAGTGTGCGTGTGTGTAGGGTAGTGCGGGCGTGCGGGGATCGCTGGTCTGGGTGGGGCTGAAGGGACCGTTTCCATGCTGCATCTCTAGACTAAACTACAGCAGGCTCGACTGTGGGAAAGAGCTCTTCCAGCTGACGGTTTTGTAGAGAGTCCATTGTTCTAACTCAAGAACAAAAGAAACATGCGTTTATGCAGCATCTGATCTCTCCGCCCAGAGAGCTGGGTAAGGGCGACAGGCCACTGAGATGAGCAACAGAGGTGGGGAAGAGATGTGACAGCAGAGACCAAGAGGCAAAGGTAAAAGAACCCACATTTATATAAAGAGGCCGTGCACTGACTGTGGGGCCGTCACCTCTGATAAACAAAATGCCTCCAGTTACCAGAGGCTAATTTGTGCCGGCTCCCAAACACGTCAAAAACCCAATGTCCCATCGCAATGACTACTCTCAGCAGCATGCAGGACTATCTCTAATCAATTATGCTGCATAAATAAAAAAAATAATCAATCCTTCTGTCGCTACTTGTCTGTAGCTCTCACATGAACCCATCCATCATTAAACGCACAGTTAACAGCCAGTTGCATCTCCACCAGAAGCCCCTCTCCCGACACGCCTCAGCCAGCCCTACCACTCCTGCTGAAGACAAACACCCCCCCCCCCCACCACCATCCCCCCCATCCCTTCAACTTAATACGTGTTAGATTAAAAACCATTCCTTGATCCGAACAGGAAAAATCAACCCAAGACGTCTCCTTTGCTCCACCTATTGTACTTGAGTTGACTTGACTGCATTTACGTATAGTGCGTCAGGTCTGTTTGGATAGCGAGCAAAACAAAGCTTTGCACTGCACCATGGCACGCGTGACAGTAATAAGCCCAAAGCTAGGAGAGACCTGACAAAGTTTCTCGACCCGAAACGTCACCTGTTCCTTTACTCCAGGCCACCGCCTGGCCCGCTGTTACTCCAGTTATTTGTGTCTATCTTCGGTTTAAACCAGCATCGGCAGTTCCTCCCTACACCAGAAAATGGCTCATCTGAGGGCTGATGCTCGATGCCAGATGCTTGTGGCATCCCCTTACTCCCCTGGACCATACCCTCGCACTCGCTCCCCCGCACCCCTCCCCTTCTCAGCTCTCCCTCAGCCCTCTGAATCCTCCCCTTCCTTTCTTCTTTCCGCCCACCCCCACCCTACATCAGTCTGAAGAAGGGTTTCGGCCCGAAATGTTGCCCATTTCCTTCGCTCCATAGATGCTGCCGCACCCGCCGAGTTTCTCCAACATTTTTGTCCACACAGGACAGTACGCACGTTCTGGGAGAGACTGGTTTGTGTGGGGAATGATAAGAAGTTTCTCCAACCAGGGTTTGTGTCACTCGGGCAGAACACATGGATTGGTGGCCAGGACTCTCAATGGCCATGAACGTAGACCTCCATGTCAGAGTGAGTGAGGTGAAGCATCACCAACGTCCACACGAGGGAGTACATCGCTAGCATTTAGAAGATTGAGGGGGGATCTTATAGAAACGTACAAAATTCTTAAGGGGTTGGACAGGCTAGATGCAGGAAGATTGTTCCCGATGTTGGGGAAGTCCAGAACAAGGGGTCACAGTCTAAGGATAATGGAGAAGTCTTTTAGGACCAAGATGAGGAAAACATTTTTCACACAGAGAGTGGTGAATCTGTGGAATTCTCTGCCACAGAAGGTAGTTGAGGCCAGTTCATTGGCCATATTTAAGAGGGAGTTAGATGTGGCCCTTGTGGCTAAAGGGATCAGGGGGTATGGAGAGAAGGCAGGTACAGGATACTGAGTTGAATGATCAGCCATGATTATATTGAATAGCTCGAAGGGCCGAATGGCCTACTCCTGCACCTATTTTCTATGTTTCTATGTTTCCATAGCTCGCAGCTATTGCACCTTCTGCTGTGACACTGGTAACAGTCGTTGAGTCATGAAGATGGACACAAAATGCTGGAGTAACTCTGCAGGATTTGCAGAAGGGTGTCAGGCCGAAACGCCACCCACTCCTTCTCTCCAGAGATGTCGCCTGACCCGCCGAGTTACTCCAGCAGTTTTGTGTCTATCTTCGTGTAAACCAGCATCTGCAGTTCCTTCCTCCACACCAGTCAGGACATTGAGTATGGACGTCGGGACTTGATGTTACAGTTCTACAAGACGTTGGCGAGGTCGCATTTGGAGTACGCCGTTCAGTTTGGGTCACTGTGCTCTAGAATGAGAGCTGGAAAGAGTACAGAGAGGACTGGCTAGGACTTCAGGGCCTGAGCTATAGGGAGAGGTTGTGCAGGCTCGGACATTATTGGAGTGCAGATCTTATAGAGGTGTACAAACCTTTTATCCTGAGTTGGGGGAATCAAAAATGAGTGCGCATAGCTGAGGGGGAGAAGATTTAAAAGTACCCCATGGGTACATTTTTCACACAGAGGGTGGTAGGTCTATGCACCAAGCTGTCAGAGGAGGTAGTTGAGGCAGGTACTACAACATTGAACAGACATTTGGACAGGTTCATGGATAGGGAACATTCAGAGGGAAATGAGCCCAATGCAGGCAGGTGGGGCATTTTGGTCAGCATGGGCAGGTTGGGCCGAAGGGCCCGTTTTCGTGCTCTTCACCACTCTCCGACTGAGGGGTTAAAGTGCTGGCGTGTGAAGGAAGAGTTCTTGTTCAAGGAATACTGGCACCAATTCGGGGACAGGAACAATCTGTTCTGATGGTACACTCGCAAACAGAGCCAAAGTGAAAGCCATGTCCCAGCAGAGTTCTTTCTGCAAGGTGATTTGAACTGAAGACTAAAGATATCACACCGTAATTAAACGCAGCTCTGGAGAAAGTGCACCTGGAGTATTGTTACTGACCTAATCTCCCTGCCAAAGAACAAACGCACTTGATCAGTGACAGAAAGATAGCCAGTGGGACAGTTGTCCCGAGGACAGGAATTGTCAGGTCGGGGGGCACGGGTACCATGTAATCCGTGCTAACCTGAGTCGTGACCAAACCGTCTCCCCCATGGTTTGCCCCTGTCAAAGGGCGGATGATCCTCGCGAGCCACCGCCAAATACATTCAGTAGAATTGGTCACGGTTGTAGGCACCGTGCTTTCCTATGATGGAGCCTATACTCTCTTAAAATACGATGCCATCTCCATGCAACGTTTAAACATTCCCTTGGCTGAGGTGTCCAGCTGGTGGACACAAAGTGAGACCTGAAATGATAAGGAGTTTCTCCAACCAGGTTAGTTTAGTTTTATCGCCCACTGTCAGGTGCCGACCAGCACACAAGCACTATCCCACACACACGGGGGGGGTGGGTGGGGGGCAACGTGACGGGAGAACGTACAAACTCCATACAGACAGCACCGATTGTCAGGATCGAACCCGGGTCTCTGGCGCTGTGAGGCAGCAACTCTACCGCTGTGCCACCGTGCCGAGGTACAGTGAGTATAGAAGTGAGATCGACCGATTGACCAAATGGTGCCAGCACAATAACCTGGCTCTCAACACCAGCAAAACCAAGGAACTGATTGTGGACTTTGGAATGGGTAGGATATGGACCCACAGTCCCGTTCATATCAACGGGACGATGGTGGAACGGGTCAAGAACTTCAAATTCAGTATGTCAAAGAGGACTCTCTCGAAATTCTACAGGTGCGCAGTAGAGAGCACGCTGACCGGTTGCATCGTGGCTTGTTTCGGCAACTTGAACGTCCAGGAGCGGAAAAGAATGCAGAAAGTTGTGACCACTGCCCGGTCCATCATCGGCTCTGACCTCCCCACCATCGTAGGGATCTATCGCAGTCGCTGCCTCAAAAAGGCTGCCAACATCTCAAGGACCAGAGATGCCAAGTGTCCCGATTCGCCGTATTTTATCCCGGCGAAATATACTTTTTACGGTGTTAAACATCCCGTGGTGAACAACCGGCGCCATGTGTCCCCGGTTTTGCCAGCCCGCGCGATCAGCGGCAGTCGCAGTGGGGGGAGGGTTGCCGGGCCCCCAGTGGCCGCTGCGTGCGCAGTGGGGGAGGGTTGCCGGGCCGCCATTTCGAGCCACGCCACGCCCGCAGCCGGCGATCAGCGGCACTTTCTTGCCTTGCCGCCAATTAAAAGGTGAGTATGTTACGGAGAGAAATGCATTTAAACCCCATTTGTTACACAAATGGGTTAAATGTTTACTGTGAACGCATCTGAAGGACCCACACCCTCCTGGCCACACACTCATCTCCCCGCTGCCATCAGGTAGAAGGTACAGGAGCCTGAAATCTGGTACATCCAGGTTCAGGAACAGCTTCTTCCCCACAGCCATCAGGCTATTAACTCTGAACTATAACAGCCTATTTCACTTTATCTGTTTATTTATGTGTGTACATATATAGTCTATATATAGACACACTGAACTGTTCTGTATTTATGCTCACAATACTCTGCTAGTCTGCAGCAAGCAAGAATTTCATTGTCCTGTCTGGGACACATGACAATAAACTCTCTTGACTTGAAAAGCTTTTGTTGCATGCTATCCAGTCAGCAGAAAGACGATACAGTTTACAATCGAGCCATCCACAGTGTACAGATACAGGATGAAGGGGATAACGTTTAGTCCAAGGTGGGGAAGGGGGGAGACTTTTGGGATTGTCCACTCAACAGCAGTTCTGCCACTGGGCCAATTCAGGGCAGAGATCGTGGACATTTTAGACGTAAAAAGGAATCAAGGGATGGAGAGGTAGTGCTGAGGCTCAAGGTCTGACATGATCGCATATAATAGCCATGAAGTGTCGAATGGGCTGGAGGTGCCTCCATTTTGCAGAGGCAGGAATGGCCCCTCCAGCCGGCCCTGCCATCATGGCTGACCTGCCTCGGGCACCATCTCTTCTAGAGTCGTAAAGGAGAGAAACTGGCCCTTCAGCCCAAATTGTCCATGCTACGCAAGATGTCCCATCTACACTGGACTGACCTGTCCACGTTTGGTCACAGGGAGAACATACAAACTCCATGCGGACAGCACCTGTAGTCAGTATCGAACCCGGGTCTCCAAGGCTATAAGGCAGCAGAGTCAAACCACCCACCCCATTCATCCATCTATCCCAATCCCATGTTCCAAGTTAAATAAATTCTAAACACTCAAGAGGGCAGCATCCCAGGTCCAAATGGACAAGAAAAGCAACTTTTAAAAGAACCCATTGCAGAAACAGGCAAGAACAAACCACCCGTTTAACAATTTGCCAGAGAAATTCGATGTTGCTTTTCTTGTCCATTTGGACCTGGCAGTCTGTACAGTCATTACAATTAGAGAGGGGGGACTGTAGAATCAGGGACCTGTCAGTTTAGTATAGAATCCCCATTGAAAAGAGACGATAGGAAAAAAAAACATGCAAAAACTAAAGATAATGTTGAACAACCAGTACAAGTGCCAAAAACAAGATATTGAGAGACAAATTTCTCTGGTTTTCTTCTGAAGAGGTAACATTGCGAGTGGATACAGTGCCCTCCATAATGTTTGGGACAAAGACCCATCATTTATTTATTTGTTTAGCAGTTTTATTCTTGTTTCTCAGCCTCATAATGGCATCTTTGACTTTCATTGGCACAACTTTGGTTCTCATGTTGATAAACAGTGATAAAAGTTTCCAAAGGTGATGGAAAGACTGGAGGAAAGACTAAGAGCTGAGAGCTCTCTTATACCTGCATTAAGGAGGCAATTAAACACACCTGAGCAATTACAAACACCTGTGAAGCCATGTGTCCCAAACATTATGGTGCCCTGAAATGTGGGGGGACTATGTATAAACACAGCTGTAATTTCTACATGGTGAAACCCAAATGTATAAAAATGGCCTTTATTAAAATCTGACAACGTGCACTTTAACCACATGTGATTGTTTTTCTATTACAAATCTTAAATTGTGGAGTACAGCGGCAAATAAATAAATGCTGGGTCTTTGTCCCAAACATTATGGGGGGCGCTGTGAGTGTAATCTGCCTGGATGTCCAAGAGTGCTTTGCTGAATTAATGAATGGAGGCCCTGGAGACCGAGAGCGGAGTGGATAGCTCGCTGGCTGCAGTGCACAGAGCAAGGGATGAGGGACAAAGGGCGGTTGTTCAGAACGGCTGAAAGCAGAGTGTTGCGTGCCACTGGGGCCAAGGATGGAATCGCGACGCTACACAATTTACTTTCGTAATGTAGCTTTTGCAATTAAAAACCATTTTTGATTCGTGTGGATATCTCCAATTGGAGAGAGGTAGGGACAGGAAGACAAGGCTGCACTGAGGGTGACTGCAGAATATATATCTTAGGAGGGAGCGGACATTAAACTTACAACGTAGACACAGAATTGACAAACAAATGTTAACATCGGCATTACATTATTAGACATGGGCATAAAATTAAATTACATATTGGTGAGGTTAGTTTTTGATTTAGTTAATCGTCACGAGTACCGAGGTACAGTGAAAAGCTTTTGTCGTGTGCTAACCAGTCAGTGGAAAGACAACACAGGATTACAATCGAGCCGCCCGCAGTGTATGGACACATGATCAAGGGTGTAACGTGAATAATGTTTTTGCAAGATAAAGCCAGTATAGGGTCGTGATCTTTTTTCAGACGATACCTGCCAGAAATGTTGCCAAACCCGCTGAGTTACTAACGTACTTTGTGTCTATCATCGGTGTAAACCAGCATCTGCAGTTCCTTCCTATGTCACCCATTCCATTCCTTACAATTTTGGTCAGAATATGAATGAAAATATATGATGCACTTAAGGATGGATGCAAGAAGAGCCATGATGTTTACTCAACTGGAAAGAATGAATTTAGTACAAGTAAAGATGGACTTACTTTTTGATAAGGATAGACAGGGAAAGTGCTTCATTATTTTTGGAGAATGGTAAAACCACGGTGGCGCAGCGGTAGAGTTGCTGCCTTACAGCGCCAGAGACCCCGATTCGATCTTCACCACGGGAGCTGTCTGTACGGAGTTTGTACGTTCCCCCCATGACCTGCAAAGGTTTTCTCTGTACAGGTTTGTAGGTTATTTGGCTTGCTATAAATGTAAATTGTACCTAGTGTGTGCAGGACAGTGTTAATGTGCGGCGATCGCTGGTCGGCACGGACTTGGTGGGCCGAAGGGCCTGTTTCCGCGCTGTACCTCTAAACTCAACTGCGGGCCATCAATAGAATGGTCACCAGGAAATTAAGTGGTATAATTAGACGGGTAAATGGAGCCTGTGAGCGGGGAGAATGTGGAACTCCCCCACCATCAGCGTATGACACAACGAGGAGGTGCCCTTATGGGGAGGTGGTGGGAGCGAGACTAGAACGGACAAGAGAGATGGTTTGAATAGAACGCCAGCACACGCAGCAGGTTTGTGTGGTGTTGAATGCTCTATGCCATTCATGGCGCAGTGACAAGGAAATGTGCAAAGATCATTCGCAGCATTTAGAGTTTGATGGGCAAAGCTCAATCCCAAATGCACGAGTGAAAGTGCCAAACAATATAACAATAAGATTGGATGTTGACCGGGCGGAGACTTGTGTAGAACATTAACATTGCACAGGTGGAACAGATAGGGCGATGGAGAGTGAGAGTTACACAACACAGAAACAGGCCCTTCGGCCCAACTCGTCCATGCCAACCAAGCTGCCACCTAGCTACTAGTCCCACTTACCCACGTTTTGCTCATATCCCACTAAGCCTATCTTATCCATCAAAGATCCTATAGTGGAGCAAGATAGACCACTCCTGCTAAATGCAATGGGCTGACGTGTTGTGCGCAAAGGAGCGGAACGTGGGCCGTTTTTTCATCCATTTCAGTAACCCGACCCGACCCGACCCGACTCACTGTGTAATCAACGTTGCGGGGGAACAGTTTGTGTTAATAAATTGTAATTCTGAAAATGAGGAGAAGATTTTTAACCAAAGAACTTTTATTTTTAGTGGATGTTTCCGTAACCGGCTTCCGTCTCCGCACTAGTATCTTTGCTCCGCTTTGGGATCTTTGGTGCGGAGACGGAAGCCGGTTACGGAAATGGGGCCGAAAATTACCCATGAATCTGCCCATGACCGTACTACGTCTTTTTCGTCGAGTGGTCTATCTTGCTCGCTGTAGGATCTTTGCTATCCGTGTACTGTCCTTTGCTATCCATGGCCGAGGGGCCTGTTGCAGTCCTGCACGGTTCCACATTGTAAGGCCAGCAACCCACAACTCTGCTCTGCGTCCCAACTTGCACCAGCCCGTTCACCCACCACCCCCTGTGCTGCTCCATCCACGTTAGCACCCGCTTAGCGACACCCGCATCTTAATGTTCACTAGCACGGTCTCCAATCCCTCCGTGGCCCACCCTGCTGTTAGCGTCACGATCAGCGCAGACACTGTGTGCCAAAGGGCCTGTTCTTGTGCTGCACTTTTCGGATGTTCAGAAGTGATAGGTGCAGAATTAGGCCACTTAGCCCATCAAGACTACTCTGCAGGTAGACAAAAGTGCTGGAGAAACTCAACAGGTGCAGCAGCATCTATGGAGCAAAGGAAATAGGCAACGTTTCGGGCCGAAACCCTTCTTCAGACTGAAGTCTACCCCGCCATTCAATCATTGCCGAGCTATCGCTCCCTCCTAGCCCCATTCTCCTGCCTTCTCCTCATATCCCCCCGACACACGTACTAATCACGAATCTATCTATCTCTGGATTACAAAATATCCACTGACTTGGTCTCCGCAGCCTTCTGTGGCAAGGAATTCCACAGATTCACCACCCTCTGACTACAGAAATTCCTCATCATCTCCTTCCTAAAGGAACGTCCTTTAATTCTGAGGCTATGACCTCTAGATCCTAGACTCTCCCACTAGTGGAAACATCCTCTCCACATCCACTCTATCCAGTCCTGTGTTCTATGGAACTCAGTTTCCGTCACTTATTTAATAAGTTTCACGTTTTGGTCCCTGTCAAAGTGTAGACCACATCACGGGGTAGAAACGTGTAGCTGGCTGCGGTGAACTCATCTTCCACCCAAGAGTGCCTCCGACAAGGAGATGTGCCAAGCATTGGCTGCTCCAGCAGATCATTATTGTAACCATTAACAACAAGCTTTGTTTCAACAATACAACATCACACTTCACATACCGGCAAGACACTCTCTGTGTGTGCTGTCAAGGTTGTCAAAGCTGTCACCTTAGCACCATGCAGGTTAACTAGAGGCAAATGGAACATTGTGTGTTAAAGGGAACTAACTGGGTTCATAACGTTCTGTCCTTTCAACCAGAAACGCAAGGCTTGAACCAACACCAAAGATCTTCAGCTGTTGCAAAGGTCCCACAGTTAAACAACACAACAAAGTTTCAACACTAGGTAGTTTCAACCCAGCTTTAAGAGGGATAAGCCCCGCGTTGCAAAAACTGCTAATTTTTCTGCTAAATTATTAACATGGTCCAATGCCCTCATCAAGTAATGTTCTCAAAGAACTTCTCTGAAAAGGTTTCGGTTTATTATTGTCACGTGTACCGAGATACAGTGCATGCAATCCAAAATTATCAGGTCATACTATACATACTATGCATAGGTGGTGCAGCGGGTGAGTTGCTGCCTCACAGCACCAGAGACCCGGGTTCGATCCCGACTACGGGTGCTGCCCGCGCGGAGTTTGTACGTTCTCCCCGTGTCCACGTGGGTTCTCCCCGGGTGCTCCGGTTTCCTCCCACACTCCAAAGATGTGCAGGTTTGTAGGTTAATTGGCTTTGGTAAAAATTGTAAATTGTCCCCAGTGTGTGCGATAGTGTTAGTGTTACAGAGATCGCTGGACCGCGGGGACTCGGTCGGCCGAAGGGCCTGTTTTCACGCTGTATCTATAAACTAAACTCTAAATACAATCGTCAAACTCAAGTATAATAGAGCAATGGGGAAGATACAGAGTGAAGAATATAGATAGTGGAGAATATAGAGTGGAGAATATAGAGAGTGCGGGATATAGAGGGTGCAGGATATAGAGGGTGCAGGATATAGAGGGTGCAGGATATAGAGTGCAGAATATAGAGAGTGCAGGATATAGAGAGTGCAGGATATAGAGGGTGCAGGATATAGAGGGTGCAGGATATAGAGGGTGCAGGATATAGAGGGTGCAGGATATAGATAGTGGAGAATATAGAGTGGAGAATATAGAGAGTGCAGGATATAGAGGGTGCAGGATATAGAGGGTGCAGGATATAGAGTGCAGAATATAGAGAGTGCAGGATATAGAGAGTGCAGGATATAGAGGGTGCAGGATATAGAGGGTGCAGGATATAGAGGGTGCAGGATACAGAGTGCAGATATAGAGAGTGCAGGATATAGAGGGTGCAGGATATAGAGGGTGCAGGATATAGAGGGTGCAGGATATAGAGAGTGCAGGATATAGAGGGTGCAGGATATAGAGGGTGCAGGATATAGAGGGTGCAGGATATAGAGGGTGCAGGATATAGAGGGTGCAGGATATAGAGGGTGCAGGATATAGAGGGTGCAGGATATAGAGGGTGCAGGATATAGAGAGTGCAGGATATAGAGGGTGCAGGATATAGAGGGTGCAGGATATAGAGGGTGCAGGATATAGAGGGTGCAGGATATAGAGGGTGCAGGATATAGAGGGTGCAGGATATAGAGGGTGCAGGATATAGAGGGTGCAGGATATAGAGGGTGCAGGATATAGAGGGTGCAGGATATAGAGGGTGCAGGATATAGAGGGTGCAGGATATAGAGGGTGCAGGATATAGAGGGTGCAGGATATAGAGGGTGCAGGATATAGAGTGCAGGATATAGAGGGTGCAGGATATAGAGGGTGCAGGATATAGAGGGTGCAGGATATAGAGGGTGCAGGATATAGAGGGTGCAGGATATAGAGAGTGCAGGATATAGAGGGTGCAGGATATAGAGGGTGCAGGATATAGAGGGTGCAGGATATAGAGTGCACAGGATATAGAGCGCAGGATATAGAGGGTTGCAGGATATAGAGGGTGCAGGATATAGAGAGTGCAGGATATAGAGGGTGCAGGATATAGAGGGTGCAGGATATAGAGGGTGCAGGATATAGAGGGTGCAGGATATAGAGAGTGCAGGATATAGAGGGTGCAGGATATAGTTCTCACCATTGGAGCGCACCAGTTCCACAGACAAAGCCCGATGGGGTAGAGGTGAACCAGATGGTACCCTAGCTCACAAAATGCATCGCAATAGTGTCCACAAGTGTGCAGTCAACGCACGTGAAAAACCAGAAACATTCAGAGTGCAGCAGCATAATCCAATCCACCAAGGATTGGTGAATTTACAATTGGTCAAGTGGAGAACATACCCTGTACCCAGCCCAAGAACATAAACCACTCTGCATCCTGGAAGTACTGCACCTGGCTTGGGAGAAAGCAATAGAACATTGCAAGAATGTCTTCTTCATACGTTCGCAAGTGATAGAAGCATAATTAGGCCATTCGGCCCATCATGTTTATTCCACCATTCAATCATGGCTGATCTATCTCTCCCTCCTCATCCCATTCTCCCGGTTCTCCCCATAACCCCTGACACCCCTGTGAGCGTTTGAAGGCGTGGTGCTGAAGGTGTGGTATTCTGGTCGATGTTGTGTTTGGCCAGGGCGTTGTTGATGGCCACGCACTGCACAGAGTGGGAGCCCGGCAGCACGTTTCATTATAAGGTGAGGTTTAGGTCAGTTATTGACACATGTACCGAGATGCAGCTTTGATGCGAGTACTATCCAATCAAACCAGTTAATACTGCAAATGAATACAAGCAAACCAAATGAAACTACAACCGATACCATTCACAGCCTCGTGGCATTACAGTTCCAGAGAGGGAGAACGCAAGAGGACAGCACAGTGGCGCAGCGGTAGAGTTGCTGCCTTACAACGCCAGAGACCCGGGTTCGATCCTGTCTGTACGGAGTTTGTACGTTCTCCCTGTTACTGCGTGGGTTTTCTCCGGGAGCTCTGGTTTCCTCCCACACTCCAAAGACATTCAAGGTTTGTAGGCTAATAGACTTGGTAAAATTGTAAATTGTCCCTAGTATGTACAGGATAGTGTTAAGTCTGCGGGAATCGCTGGTCGGCATGGACTCGGTGGGCCAAAGGGCCTGTTGGCGTGCCGTAACTCTAAACTAAACCCTATCTGTGCCTCTCCACTTTATACACTTGTCCCCCAGTCTCCAAAGCTGCAGAGAAAATTCATGCCAGTGACTCAAGCCAACAGTCTGCCATGTCCTGGGGTACAGTTCACCTGTTGGGCCTTTGCCACTCTGACTGTCCAACCCCTTTGGACTTGGCGATGAGAGTAATCGGCTTGCGCCTTGCTGCTAATGTGGAACATGGAGTCACGTCACCATGCGCGCCCAGTAATACGGTGCTTGCTTCCTCATTTAGAGGCACCTCGTACCCCAACTTGACATGATGACCCTGCCTTCAGCACTGAAGCGATTGAAAGCGAGTGAGATTATTTTTGGCTAATTTTTCTACAGCTGCCTGTAAAACCAGTTGCCAAGTCTGAGCTGATGCTAATTTCCCTTTGAAAAGCACCAATTTCGATTTTATTTATTTTTATTTTTTTATTCCTCGTCTTGCTGAGGTTTGGCTAATTCAACAAGTTAGGGATGTATTCGTATTGGGCGCTGGATGTGGAGAGGATGTTTCCACTAGCGGGAGAGTCTGGGACTAGAGGTCATAGCCTCAGAATTAAAGGACATTGCTTAAAGAAGGAGACGAGGAGGAATTTCTTTAGTCAGTCGGTGGTGAATCTGTGGAATTGTTTGCCACATAAGGCTGTGGAGGGCAAGCCAATGGATATAGATAGATTCTTGATTAGTACGGGTGTCAGGGGTTATGGGGAGAAGGCAGGAGAACGGGGTTAGGAGGGAGAGATACATCAGTCATGAGGGAGTACAGAGAAGGTTCGCCAGACTGGTTCCTGGGACTTTCATATGAAGAAAGACTGGATAGACTCGGCTTGTACTCGCTAGAATTTAGAAGATTGAGGGGGGATCTTACAGAGACTTACAAAATTCTTAAGGGGTTGGACAGGCTAGATGTAGGAAGATTGTTCCCGATGTTGGGGAAGTCCAGAACAAGGGGTCACAGTTTAAGGATAAGGGGCTATATTTAAGAGGGAGTTAGATGTGGCCCTTGTGGCTAAGGGGATCAGGGGGTATGGAGAGAAGGCAGGTGCGGGATACTGAGTTGGATGATCAGCCATGATCATATTGAATGGCGGTGCAGGCTCGAAGGGCTGAATGGCCTGCTCCTGCACCTATTTTCTATGTTTCTGTGATTGAATGGTGGAGTGGACTTGATGGGCCGAATGGCCTAATTCTGCTCCTATCACTTATGACCCTATGACCATGTACGCGATGAGCCAGCTGGGCATGTGCCAGCACGACCAAAGGGACTATGGTGCTTTATTTGCACGACGGACCTATTTCAACGCTGCATCTTTAATCTAAACAAAAGTGCAGGCAGATGTACAGTTTAAATTGCCTTCACGCGTAGCACACACATTTTGGGTCCGATAGGCCTGTTCCTGTGCTGTGTTGTTCTATGTTCTAGAAATGATTATGTTCAATCAGCTTAACTATATGTGAAGTGAACTTCCTAACTTAGGCCCTTTGTAAAGATGTTCTACGAGAGACCAGGCCACTTAAACTGATCAGTGGTTGAACGCATCAGCTTAAGTAACGGCACCTCTGCTTGCTGTGCTCAGCAATCTCTGTTTTTGAAGCCTCTGCTCTTTCATCCCGTCTTGCGCGAATGCAGAGCCACGGGCAACATCTGCGGTGCAGCGGTGTTCCATTAACTGGGCTGCCTTCCGTGCCAGGGTCAGACACACCTGCGGGGAGAGACGGCCTGTGGTGGCCCAGGCCTTGGAAGCGGAACATTGCAGAAACACTTTCCCATTCAGCTCCTCTCCCAGACGGCCGTGTGAGAGAACCTCACTCAGCCCCTTCACAGTGACTCCAACTCTCCCGCTTTCGACGGGAGAAAGGCCACTCACTTGGATTTTGCGAAAACCTTTCAGCGGGCGATCTCCCGCCGAAAGCGGGAGAGTTGGAGTCACTGCCTTCAGTTGGGCTGACAGTAGAGCTGCTGCCTCACAGCTGCCAGAGAGATCCAGGTTCGATCCTGACTACGGTTGCTGTCTGCACGGAGTTTGTACCTTCTCCCCGTGACCGAGAGCCTTTCCTCCGGGTGCTCCGGTTTCCTCCCACACTCTAAAGATGTGCAGGTTTGTAGGTCAAATGGCTTCAGTAGAAATTGTAAATTGTCCCTAGTGTGTGTGTGTGTGTAGGATAGAGGGATAGTGCAAGTATAGAGGGATCGATAGTCGGCAGGGAATCGTTGGGCCAAAGGCCCTGTTTCCATGCTACATCTCTAAACTAAACTAACATACAGTAAGGAAACATGCCCTTCAGCCCACCAAGTCCACAGGAACCACTGCTCAACAGTTCACTCTAGTTCCAAGTTATTCCACTTTCTCACGCTGCCCCTAAATGAGGTCTTGAAATAGGTCTTGAAAACAGGTGAAGACACTTGACTGAGGACATGGAACAACACTATTGGGAAGAGGGTTTAGAAGTGATGGCTCGGGCTTCAAACAATCATTTGAACAGGCAGCCGGATATTTGCAGAGCAGCAAGGAAAGACCCGTGTCCTTTCCCTGGTGATCTGATCTGTGCTACTGGAGTCCAGGGTCTGGCCTTTGCTGTAGAAACTAGTGAACGAGGGGGGAAGTTCTGTCGAATTATGAACTGCACACCACTCAGGGAATGGTGTGCAAGGTTCAATAAATAGCTTGCAGGTGTTACACACTGCCTGGTGAAAAACAATCCTATTAGACAATAACAGTTGAATTAGAGGGTTGCCTTTGGGAATAAACTCAGGGGAAAAAACACTTAAAGTAAGTGTCTTTTTAAATTATAAAAACATGGGTGAATCAAGGCAATAATATTTATGATTAAAGTTTGTAGGTTCATTGGCCTGTTGTAAATGTAAAATTGTCCTCAGCGTGTGTGTGTGGTAGTGTTAATGTGTGGGGATTGCTGGTCGGTGCGGACTCCGTGGGCCAAAGGGCCTGTTTCCGTGCTGTGTCTCTGAACTAAACTAAAACCAGTCATAAGTTGATTTGTATTGCAACAATTAGCACTGTACAAGGTTGTGAGCTAATTCTCTAACCAACAAACCCTGTAAGAGGTGAGTGAGCAGGGCATTAAAGCTCAATGCTACAGGCTAACATTTGAGCTTGCGGGTTGGGTGAAGGAGAGGAAGAGAAGAGTTAGGCCAGTTTTTTTGCTCCGGTTTGCCAGAATATTAGTCCACACATTTGTAATGCCATCCGTCTACTGTTGAATATCTGTCCTGGCTTTCACTCAAGTTTCAACTAATGCCTGAAGCAAAGTTATCACTCAGACAGATTCAGGCTCAGTCAGAACTATGACAGAACTGGGACAGGGCGGCACTGTGGTGTGGCAGTGGGGCTACAACGCCAGAGACCCGGGTTTCGATCCTGGCTACGGGTGCTTGCCTGTACGGAGTTTGTACCTTCTCCCCGTGACCTGTGTGGGTTTTCTCCGAGATCTTCGGTTTCCTCCCACACTCCAAAGATGTACAGGTTGGTAGGTTAATTAGCTTGGTTATAAAAATAAAACGGTCCCTGGTGTGCGTAAGGTAGTGTTAATGTGCGGTGTGGACTCAGTGGGCCCAAGGGCCTGCTTCTGCGCTGTGTCTCTAAACTAAACAGCAGGATTTATGGGTGTTTTTTGTTTGATAACTGGTCAGTTGACCCAAAGGAGTAAAGATTAAGATGCTGGCATCTTGAGCAAAATACAACGTTCTGGAGTAACTCAGCAAATCAAGCAGCATTTTGAAGGGAACGGACAGGTGACATTTCAGGTCAGGACCCTTCTTCAGAAGGTATAAACCGGGTTAGGCAACACATCCCACCATCTGGGTACATTATAGAAAGGGTCATGTGAATAAGGAGAACCTTGGTGGCACTGGGAGGAAACCAGAACGCCCAGAGAAAACCCACGCGGTCACGGGGAAAACGCTCAAACTCCGTACAGACTACACCCGTGGTCAGGATTGAACCTGATTTCTAGCGCTGTGAGGCAGCAACTCTAGTGTGTCGCCCTAAAGGGGTTGCAAATCACTTTTTTTTTCCATTTTTTTTAATATATATATAAAAGCTGCTGTAGGCAGGAAAGGTCATTATAAAAGTTTGAATCCTTTCACCATTTCCTGCTGGCCAGAATGAATTAACATCTTTGGGGAAGACAGGCCCAAAACTCAACATTTATCAACATTGAGCGAGTGACCACCCAGTTTATACCAGCGTGCCATTGTTCACCATCGCAACATAAAAGTGGCTTATCAATAGGCCCAGTGATGTCTCACGCCACCACAGTGGGCAACCTTGCTGCCAAAGAACATTGTGAAAGTAATCCTAAACCCCATTGTACTCCGGCAGTGGGACATGACTAATGCCTGACCCACTTCCGCCATTTGCCTGCGCTGCCATTGGACCTCCTTAAAGGGGAACAAGTAGCTCGCAATTTTAAGTTAAAGAGAAAAATTGAAAAATCCCCACTCAATTTGCACTCTTTCGACATTACTGCCCATGCACTAGCTTTATTTCCATTTATTTTCTTGCAACAAATCATGCAGAGAACAGAACTTGTTTTTTTTGTGATCTGTTCATTAGTTTAGTTTAGTTTACAGAGATACAGCACGGAAACAGGCCCTTCGGCCCACCGTGTCTGCGTCGACCAATGAACGCCGTGTACTATATCTTACACACTAGTTTTTACCGAAACAAATCAACCTACAAACCTGCACGTCTTTTTGGAATGTGGGAGGAAACCGGAGTACCCGGAGAAAACCCACGTGGTTGAAGGGAGAACGTACAAACTCCGTATAGTAAGCACCCGCAGTCAGGATCGATCACGGGTCTCTGGCGCTGTAAGGCAGCAACTCTACCGCTGATTCCCAAAACTCAGAACTCGGGAAGAAATCCTCCTCCTATCCCAATTTTTGGCTCAATGACGGATCGGTAAGTTACGCCACTATGTCAGCTGAAGTGTCCTACCAACAACTAGAGAGCAGTCCTGAACTGTCATCTACCTCATCGGAGACCCTCAGACCATCTGTGATCGGACTTTACATTGCACTAAATATTATTCACCTTATTCCCTGGAGGCCAAGTCACTGGATGGATTTAAGAGAGAGTTGGATAGATCTCTCGGGGCTAGTGGAATCAAGGGATATGGGGAGAAGGCAGGCACAGGTTATTGATAGCGGACGATCAGCCACGATCACAATGAATGGCGGTGCTGGCTCGAAGGGCCAAATGGCCTCCTCCTGCACCTATTTTCTATGTTTCCCTCTATCATGTATCAGTAGACTGTGGCCGGCTCGATTGTAATCGTGCATCGTCTTCCCGCTGACTGGTTAGCATATTTTCAATGTTCCTCAGTACACGTGACAATAAACTAAACTCAAAGACAAACTCAAACTCCTTAGAAAACAGTAACATACCTTTTCCTAGTCATCAGGTCATAAGTGATAGGAGTAGAATTAGGCCATTTGGCCCATCAAGTCTACTCTGCCATTCAATCACGGCTGATCTATCTCTCCCTCCTAACCCCATTGTCCTGCCTTCTCCCCATAACCCCCTGAACTAATCAAAAATCTATCTATCTCTGCCTTGAATATATCTACTGACTTGGCCTCCACAGCCGTCTGTGGCAAAGAGTTCCGCAGATGCCCCACGCTCTGACTAAAGACATTTCTCCTCATCTCCCTCCTAAAAGAGCATCCTTTAATTCTGAATGTTCCAATCATCTTTCTAAATGTTCCAAACATGGCAAAAGGTACAATGTCAATCCAACTAAACCTCACGACTGTCCGAGCGACAGATGCGGGAATGTGACACCACAACTGCTCATTTTTAATAAATTAAGGGGCTTTACACTAATGACTTCAAAAATCAATGGGAGCGAAGATGTTGTTAACAATTAGCATGAATTATTCTCAAAATCAAAACGAGAGCCGGCCGGTGTTGCCTTGATCAATACAAATGAGTTACCCAGCTGGAGGAGATTCCTGGTTAGGGGCCTAATGACACGCAGACAAGACATTACATGTCAGCTCTCCAGAGACCTCCAAAATGCATCCTCGCTTCCCACTTGAAAGCATAATTGTGCTCAGGAGGTCGAAGATTTCAACCTTTGTGCTGCTCAATGCAAGTTGCCCCCTGTCATGTATCTGTACACTGAACCACCTACCGCCGCTAGAGAACGGTCCTGAACTACTATCTACCTCATTGGCAACCTTCGGGCTTCCTTTGATCGGGCGTTACTGGCTTTACCTTGCACTAAACGTTATTCCCTTGTCACGTATCTACACACTGCGAATGGCTCGATTGTAATCGAGTATTGTTTGTCCGCTGACTGGATCGCATGCAACAAAAGCTTTTCGCTGCATCTTGGTACACCTGATAATAAACTGAACTGAACGCTGTTTACTAGGAATTCTTCACCTAGGAAATTAGTCGAAGCAGATGAAACCTCGCTTTCATGGATTGAATTGCACGCCGCAAAGAAAACATGCTAGCCACCAGCTCGTGTCGCGGCCTCGGGGGCCAAGTGGTAACACAAGCTGCCCGGAGCCCACCTCAACATATCCGGTTATGCGCACGGAGTTATTCCTTCCAATGCAATCACTCGGGTGAGAAATTGGATGTGCAACTTTGCAAGAAGAGGCAGCATGGAAGTAAAATAATGAAGAAGGGTCTCGACCCCAAAACGTCCAACATTCCTTCTCTCCACAGATGCTGCCTGTCCCGCCGAGTTACTCCAGCTTTTTGCGTCTGTCTTCACGAAAAGATCCAATCATTTAAATTATTGCAGATGCCATCAATGAACCGAGGGGTCGTTGCTGAAGGGAGACACGAAATGCTGGAGTAACTCAGCGGGACAGGCAGCATCTCCGGAGAGAAGGAATGGGTGATGTTTCGGGTCAAGACCCTTCTTCAGGTTCAAAATCGTCATGCATTATACCGAGAGCATTTTCCCTCCGCCAATCCCCCAGGGTCCAAACATCCCGCCTACTTCTCCAAGACAGTAAAAAACACTTCCATTTGCTATTGGCTTTTTGGGAAGGAGCAAAGTGTGAAATTAGCTTTTAGTATTAAAAACAAGATATGAATAGAAGGGTGGCACATCCACCAGACAGGCCTCCATCAGCTCTGGATCAATTCTGACCTCCGGTGCTGCCTTTGTGGAGTTTGTACGTTCGCCCTACAACTGAATGTTTGCCCCAATCACACCGGTCTCCTCCCCTATCTAAAACAAGTGGGACGGTAGGTTGAAGACGGACACAAAAAGCTGGAGCAACTCAGCGGGTCAGGCAGCATCTCTGGACAAGTGAGATGGCCCCGTTGTTGGTGAACGGTAAACTCTGGAGGAGATGATGGGAATGTGGGGAGTGTAAAATCAGATGTTTGTTGGTTAACATGATTTGATGGGCCGGAGAGTGCTGAATGATTCTTAAGGGTCGCACGGTGGCGTAGCGGTATAGTTGCTGCCTTGCAGCGCCAGACACCCGGGTTCAATCCTGACTATGTGTGTGGAGTTTGCCCATTCGCCCTGGGTTTTCTCCAGGTGCTTAGGTTTCCTTTTTAATACTCCAATGTCGTACAGGTTGTGTTGGATAATTGGCTTTGGTAAAATGGTACATTGTCCATAGTGTGTAGCTTAGTGTTAGCGTACCGAGCCAGTGTTAGTAGCTCGGACTCTGTGGGCCGAAGGCCCCGTTTCCACTCTGTATCTGTAAAAATCTAAAGTACGCCCTCCTCCATGTTCCAGGAGCTTGAACATGCAGTCGTAGGCTTTGTGAATAAGGTTTAGATCTGTGGATCACACAAAGGTAACAGAGGAAGAAGAAACATAGACACGTAGAAAATAGGTGCAGGAGGAGGCCATTCGGCCCTTCGAGCCAGCACCGCCATTCATTGTGATCATGGCTGATCGTCCCCTACATATAACCCGTGCCTGCCTTCTCCCCATATCCCTTGACTCCACTACCCCCTCGAGCTCTATCTAACTCTCTCTTAAATCCATCCAGTGATTTGGCCTCCACTGCCCTCTGTGGCAGGGAATTCCATAAATTCACAACTCTCTGGGTGAAAAAGTTTTTTCTTACCTCAGTCTTAAATGACCTCCCCTTTATTCTAAGAAGAAACGAGGAACAAAGACACAAAGAGGCAGTCACAGTGGCGCAGCGGTAGAGTGGCTGCCTTACAGCGAATGCAGCACTGGAGACCCGCATTTGACCCCGACTACGGGTGCTGTCTGTACGGAGTTTGTACGCTTTCCCCGTGACCTGCGTGGGTTTTCTCTGAGATTTACGGTTTCCTCCCACCCTCCAAAGACGTACAGGTTTGTAGGTTCATTGGTTTAGTAAATGTTAAAATTGTCCATAGTGGGTGTAGGATAGTGTTAATGTGCGGTGATCGGTGATCGGTGATCGCTAGTCGGCGCGGACCCGGTGGGCCGAAGGGCCTGTTTCCACGCTGTATCTCTAAACTAAAATGCAGAGGTCAGCAGGACAGGTAGCATCTCTGTAGAGAAAGAATGGGTGACGTTTCGGGTCGAGACCCTTCGTCAGTCTGAAGAAGTCACTCCAGCATTTTGTGTCTTTACACCTGTGATTTAAACCAGCATCTGCAGCTCTTTCCTGCACAAGAGACTGCAGCTGCTGGTTTATTAATAAAACGTTCTGGAGTAACTTTGTACGGTCTGGAGTAACTCAAATGGATACAGACCCTACTTGAGAGAATGGTAACTGATCTCTCAGATATAGCTCTGCCACTGGAAATAGCAAGGATAGAATGGGCAGCCATGCTGGGGTGAGCAGGAGTTGGACAATGCTGTTACATGGGAGATAGGCACAAGGTGCTGGAGTAACTCAGCTGGTCAGGCAGCATCTTTGGAGAACATGGATAGGTGACGTTTTGGGTCGGGACCCTACTATTAGTCTGAAGAAGAGTCCCGACCCAAAACGTCACCTATCTATTTACTCCATGCTTAGCATGGTATGTGTCTACATTCTTTTTTAATTTTTTTAACAAAACAATTCATGGTCTAACACAGAATTCAGAGAGATTTACGATCAGGAGGTTCAGCCACTACACCTGCCCTTCCTGACTTGCCGGCACCCGTCATAATAGACAATAGACAATAGGTGCAGGAGTAGGCCATTCGGCCCTTCGAGCCAGCACCGCCATTCAATGTGATCACGGCTGATCATCCCCAATCAGTACCCCGTTCCTGCCTTCTCCCCATATCCCCTGACTCCGCTATCTTTAAGAGCCCCATCTAGCTCTCTTGAAAGCATCCAGAGAACCTGCCTCCACCGTCCTCTGAGGCAGAGAATTCCACAGACTCACCACTCTCTGTGAGAAAAAGTGTTTCCTCGTCGCAGCAGGTTGCCGAAAATTTTCAACATGTTGAAAATCCAGCGGCGACCAGAAAAAGGTTCAACTCTTTGGGCGACTACTCACCACCAAACAGGCGTCACCCCCGCGACAAAAAATTGCGTAAGTGAGACAGACCCTTAAGGGAATCCACAGAGGGAAAGAGCAGTGTAAGAAGGAACTGCGAATGCTAGTTTAAACCGAAGATAAACACGAAACACTGGAGTAACTCAGCGGGTCAGACAGCATCTCTGGAACAAAGGAATAGGTGACTTTTCGGGTCGAGGGCTGAAGGGTCATCTAGTCCTATTCTCCAGAGATGCTGCCTGACCCGCTGAGTTACTCCAGTGTTTTGCGTCTGTCTTCAGGGAAAGAGTAGTTTCAGTGGGTGGGAAAATGGACACCATTCCCAGGAAATTCCAAGCCAATGCTTTAATAGGGAATAACTCCCAACAGCAGAAATATTCCATGCAAAATCTACGGCAACATTCAATGTCCAAACCGGCCGGCGTCCGTCCAGTGCAGAAAATCGTGACCAGCATCAGCATGGTAATTTTATTTTTAAAGGCCTTGCTTGGGTTCACCAGTAATGCAAAAGAAAAAGTCATTAAAGAAACGGTCCAGAAATAATCCTGAACACTATACTGCATGCATGTACACATCCACAGGGCATGCGTGCGTGCGTGCGGGAATTCTTCTGACACACAGTTGCATATTCTTTACAGGACTCTCTATGGTTGGAGCTCTTCAGTGAACTTTGATGAACACAATGTGATGGGGAGGAGGAATTTCTATTGACTAACAGAAATTCTCATTAAGAATTCAATTAAGTGAAATCCAGCAGACTAAACTCACAATCTCCATCCACCTCTTGAATTGCAAGCTCGCTCTCATCCCCCTCCCCCATTCTAAGCTCTCCTGCTTTTCAGACAACTTATTCAAACAGTGCTGATTGTGTGCTGCAGGTTGCTTGCACAATGCCCCTGTGTTGGGTAAAGTCCCCCCCCCCCCCCCCCCGTCCCCCCCCCCCCCCCCGGTCTCCTTCCCCCCCTCAGTGATCCAGGCTCCGTCGCTTGGTCTAGGGCTGATCCTCAACAGCAGCATTCTGCAAAAGAAAAACTTTGTCCGCCCAGCCTTCCCTCCCCCAGCCGTGAGACCGAGGCAGAGTTTGAATGAGGTGGACACAGGAGCCTCGTGTGCTAAAGTGGCACTGCCAGGATTCCAGCAGCAACGCGCCCGACCCTGCTGTAACAAGAGAGAGAGAGAGAGAGAAAATCACAGAGAGAGAGACAGAGAGAAACAGACAGAGAGACAGAGAGAGAAAAACAGAGAGAAAATCACAGAGAGAGAGAATCAGAGAGAGTGAGAGAGAGAGAAAGAGAGACAGAGAGAGAAAAACAGAGAGAGAGAGAAATCAAGAAAAAAGAGAAAGAGAAACAGAGAGAGAGAGAGAGAGAGAGAGAGAGAGAGAGAGAGAGAGAGAGCAAGAGAGAAAGAGGAAAAAATAGAACAAGAAAAAAGAGAGAGGGAGTGAGAATGAGAGATGAAGAGAATAGGAAACAAAGACAAAAAGAGAAAACAGAAAGAATACAGAGAGATAAAACTGAGAGAACCGGGAAAACTGAGACAGAGAAGAGAGAAAACAGACAGAAAGAATAGAGACAGAAAAAAAGTGAATGAGGGGAGAGAAGAGAAAAAACAAAGAAGAGAGAAAAAAAAACAGAGGAGAGAGAGAAAAGGAAGAGGGAAGAATGGAGAGAGAAAAGATAGAAATGAAGAGAAAGAGAAAAAGAGTGTAACCACCCCTGTGAAACAGTTCACATTCTGGGCTTGGGATCTGGGAGGCTTGTACAATATTCCTTTGTTGGGCTAAAACTTATTGGTGAGACAGAAGAATAGGAAAAGTGCAAAAGTAAAAAGTTACATTGACACCCACGTGGTTGGACAAAAGGATATGTTTTGTTGCCCTGGGTGGGGTGGGGTCAAGTCAAAGACCCTTCTTCAGACTGACAGTTAGGCGAGAGGGGAAGCAGAGGTATGATAAGGTTCAGAACAGATCAGAGCCACACTGATGAACAAGGAAAGACTTTTCTCCAGAGATGCTGTCTGATCCCTTGACTTTCTCCAGCTTCGTGTGTCTATCCCAGAGAATGATCCCTGGCTTCCTTCCCCACCCTCATTTATCCTTCATTCGTCGGAAGGAACGGCAGATGCTGGTTTAAACCGAAGATGGACACAAAATGCCCATCTATCTCGGCGGGCCAGGCAGCATCTCTGTCACCTTCAGCCTGAAGACGGGTCTCGACCCGAAACATCACCCATTCCTTCTCTCCAGAGATGCTGCCTGTCCCACCGAGTTACTCCAACATCTTTATCCTTCATTCAACAGTTTACTTTGCCGTTAACACCCGGATGTTTGCGATGTGGGCACAATGGGCGGCACTGTGGCACAGCGGGTAGAGCCGCTTGCCTCACAGCGCCAGGGACCCAGGTTCGATCCCCACCTCGGGTGCTGTCTGTGTGGAGTTTGCATGTTCTCCCTGTGGCTTCGGTGGCTCCGTTCTCCTTCCACATCCCAAAGACGTGCAAACCTGTGGGTTAATTGGCCTCTAAAATTGCCCCCAGCCGCAGGGAGTGGATGTGAAAGTGGGATAATAGTGAACTAGTGTGAACGGGTGAGCACTGGTCAGTGCGGACTCAGGCCTATTTCCATGCGTCCTTCAATTCAATCACTCAGTGGCTGCACTCAAAACCATCTCACTGGCTGCATGGCAATCTGGGTTGTGCCGAGGGCCCTGGTATAAACGCAAGAGACACATTCTCTTCCGTGGTGCCAGCTGTTACCCTCTGTAACCTGTCGCTGGGCGAAGGAGGCTCCACACAAAGTTATTTTTTGAAGATACATCGAAAGAGCAATGCAAGTCAGATGGAGCAGGCAATGTGCGTCTGGGTCCCTTCATGCCGATTGAGTAATAATTGCCGGTCAGAACCTCAAGCGCCAATAAAATCACCGTAAGTTTGTGACAAACAAGGTTGTGCTCGTGGTCTGACTTGTATCAAAATGTTTTAAAAACAGGAAATAAAATGCTGAATAACTCAGCAGGTCAGGCAGCTTCTCCGGAGAACATGTACAGGTGACGTTTCAGGTCTGGACCCTTCTTCAGTCTGAAGAAAGTGGATTGGTGGGTCAGGTCCCTTCTTCAGCCTCTGGATCATGGGTAGGTGACATTTCGGGTTTGGGGCCCTTCTTCAATCTGAAGAAGGCTCCCGGTTCCCACCCAAAACGTCACCTATCCATGTTCTCCAGAGATGCAGCATCCCCTGCTGAGTTACTCCAGCACTTTGTGTCCTTTTTGTGTAGACCAGCATCTGCAGTTCCTCGGTCCTAGTTTCAAAAACAGTTTCCCTCTCCACCACCGTTGCCGCCAGAGTTTGTGTCGATTGATTTCTCCCACTTGCGCACAAGCCAGGGGAGGACGACGGAAATAATCTCCACGCCAGAAGGAAAAGTTCTGCGCTCAAAATCAATTAAAAAATAAAACAAACATAAAATTAGAAAGCTCATTTGGTGATCTGAGGGATACGTAGGTTTATTGGGAAAAAAATATTGCAGAGCAGTTTCAGCGACAAATCCCGAGGTAAAACTGCTATTAGTTTCAATGTAAAGTGCGTTGATGTGAATGAAATAAGAGGCAAAACACAAACGGGGAGAGTCAAGCATTCCACTGGGTAAATGAAAGAGCGGGGATCAAACTTACTGGCACCTGCACACGGTGACACAGGCACTGGAGGGGAGAGCAGTCCCTGCAATATAGGGGTCTTATCGCATCCATAGAATATCCCACAACCTTTCAAAACCAATTATTTTGAAAATACTCTCACCATTGTTATCCCTCTCCCATCCCCCTCCGCCAACCACTAAATTCTAATGACCCCAACCAAACGCACAATAGCTCCCCGCATCTTGTCAAATGGAACTAAACTACTTTCCACTCCTCTTGTTTTTGTGCAACAGCTGGCAAGTGCTCAATTTGAAACACATCGTACCCTTGGAGGATTCTCCCCCCCCCCCCCAGTCTCACAGGCTCTTTCTCCCTCTCCCTGCACACACCACACAACCCTGCCCCCCCCCCCCTTTACACCCATTCCCATCCATGGCTACATTGTGAGCTCACTTCATGGCGTGGACAGAGCCCTTGAAGGGGGGGGGGGGGGGGGGGATTGGGGGCGGTTTTGTTGCCTTCCTAGGTTTCTGCACAAATTTCCGAGGAAACACTTTTTCTCACAGAGAGTGGTGAGTCTGGGCGGTGGAGGCAGGTTCTCTGGATGCTTTCAAGAGAGAGCTAGATAGGGCTGTTAAAAATAGCGGAGTCAGGGGATATGGGGAGAAGGCAGGAACGGGGTACTGATTGGGGACGATCAGCCATGATCACATTGAATGGCGGTGCTGGCTCGAAGGGCCAAATGGCCTCCTCCTGCACCTATTGTCTATTATTTATTGTCTATTGTCCAAGGGTGTGGTCTGTACGGAGTTTGTACATTCGCCCTTTGACCTGCACGGCTTTTATCCAGGATCTCTGCTTACCCCCCACACTCTGAAGACGTACAGGTTTGTAGGTTAATTGGCTTTGGTTAAATTGTAAATTGTGCCTAGCGTGTAGGATAATGTTTTAGTGTGCAGGGATCGCTAGTTGGCGTGGGCTCTGTGGGCCAAAGGTGTTTCAAATTTGCATCTCTAAACTAAACTAACTCGAAGGGCCAAACGGCCTACTCCTGCACCTATTGCCTATTGTCCCACTCTGCCTCAGCTCTCTGCTGGTGGACGCGGCTCTTGGCCTTCGAGCGACCCTGTTGGAATGGTTCCCAGACCAGCCCCCTCACACCTTCTGCACACCGTTACACAACCAACAATTGCCCACGACCCATAACTGACAACAAGCAGAGCATCGCAGAGTGATACAGTGTGAGAACAGGCCCTTCGGCCCAACTTGCTCACACTGGCCCAACACGCCCCACCTACATTGGTCCCACCTGCCAGCGTTTGGTCCATATCCCTCCAAACCTGTCCTACCCGTGTACCTGTCTAACTGTCGGCCATCGGGCAACACAGCGGGGCAGCGGTAGTGTTGCTGCCTTCCAACCAAGTCACCAAGATCATCAAAGGGCTGCAAGCACAGAAACAGGCCTGATTCAGCCCTGTCAACCCGGGTGCTTTCCTGAGACAGTCTGAGTTTCCCATGCCTATCAAAACCTTTCCACGTAACTGCCCAAGTGTCTTTTAAACATTATAATTGTTCCCACCACCACCTCCTCTGGCAGCTCATTCCATACCCACAACCCCCACTGTGTGAAGACCTGTCCCTTTAAGTCTCATCTTAAACCTGCCCCCTCTAGTTTTACATTTTGCTATCCTAGGCTATCCAGCACTTTACACCCCTCTCTACCTCTCGAAAGCCCCTTCGCTCAAAAAGCCCCAGCCTATCCAGTCACTTCCAGCGTTGGCAGTATCCTGGTGCATCTTTTCCACGCTAGTCTCTAGCTTAACACTTTAAAAAATATATCAAACTTGAAATCAGATTCATAAGTTCATACGTTGTAGGAGCAGAATTAGACCATTCGGCCCATCAAGTCTACTCTGTCATTCAATCATGGCTGATCTATCTTCCCCTCTCAACCGCATTCTCTTGCCTTCTCCCCATAACCCCCGACACCCGAAC
>CM069155.1:32698160-32777766 GCA_035221665.1 Okamejei kenojei
TGGAAACCAGAACTTTAAAGCACTCCTGAAAAGTCTAGAATGAGATTAAGGAAAGCACCAAAGAACATTTTGATCGAAATTCTATCCAAGACTACGACTAAAAAATCACTAGTGTCTGTGTACGAGGACTAAACTAAAACTAGAACTAAATTTTTTCCAGAGACTATGAGACTAAAACTTAAGGCCCGCAGACTAGGAACTAAAAGTGGGCCTATTGCTAGGACTAGAACAGGAATGTCCTCCACTATCTCACCTAAGACGATGGTTCTACAAGCAGCCATTTTGCCGGGCTGCCTCCAAGTCCGGTTGCTGTGGAAACCGCCACAAAGGGTGGGGTGGGGGGGGGGGGGAGGAAAGGGGAATGGATTCCACATCAGCCGTGACAGGAATTGCAACTACACCCGAGCCGCTGTTTTTATGTTAAAAACCCCCTCCCCTCCTGAAGGCAAAGTGTTGGGATGGACCGGGATTCCAAATAGACTCCATGGGTAAGTTTGGAGCAGGGATTTCCAATTAATTATCCGCATGTGTCGGGTAGGGTTCCTGTCAACCACAGCCTGCCCTTCCCTCGTGTATGGTCCCCACGCGCACACACACACACACACACACACACACACACAGTCTGGGATGCGTCACCACACATTGATCATAAATGGGAACAATGGATAGTTTCTCCCGGCCTGACCAGTTCCCCAACTGAATGCAACACAACGCAGCCTCAGCAAACTTAAACCTCCGACCCGGCTCACAAGTTAGAGCAGAATTAGGCCACTCAGCCCGTCAAGTCTACTCCGTCACTAAATCACGGCTGGTCTACATTTCCCTCTCAACCCCATTCTCCTGCCTCCTCCCCGTAACCTTTGACCCCCGTGCTAATCTAGAAACCTGTCGTCTCCGCTTTAAAAGCCTCCGCTGCTCTGCAGTCCTCACTGTCACTGCACAATCTCCTTTTGCATTCTTAAGAGAAAACACAAGTAGCAGAAGCAGGCTGAAGCCATTCCATAACCAACCTTCTACTTCTGACCAATCACCACATTCCTCAAATCCTCCCCAACACCAAACCTGGGCTATGAATATCAGCAATGACCGACTTTCCATAGACACCCAGCGTTGAAAATTCCAAAGATTCACCAGTCAAATGCCAGAAATATCTCCTCCGTTCTCCGTACTCAAGGGCCTCCTACTTATACTGAAGATGTTCTAATCTCTCCAATTTCCTCAGATGAAAAAGGAGGAAGGGGGAGTAATATCCGTCATGTTATCTATCCTGTTGTGTCCTCCAAGAAACTTGGGACACCTTGAAGCAGGCACCTTTCGTTCATCTAATTATGAGGAACTGAGAACTAGCCAATTGAAGAGCAAAACACAAAAAAAATGCTGGAGGAACTCAGCAGATCAGGCAGCATCTGTGGAAGGAATGGACAGGTCAAGACCCTTCTTCAGACCCGATCCAAAACGTCCATCTGGCCATTCAGTCCACTGACGCTGCCTGACCCGCTGGGTTGTCAGGGCACATTGTGTTTTGCTGAGGATTCCAGCACCTGCAGTTCCTTGGGTCGCCATTTCCCAGCCAATTCAACCTCTCCTTGTATGACAGCCCTGCCATCTTGCTGAGAGAGAGAAACTGATGAGCTGGTTGAGTTGACCACATAGTCTTCACTGGGCGGCCAAAACACATCCAGAGACAGGTGGTGCTCAGTGCAGGCTGTTGAGATCAGAGACATTACAGTTGGAACAAAGTCCTAGGCAGTCGACCTAGTTACGCCCACCATTGGTGATTGGGGGCAACTGCCAATGGTTCTCTAATGTATTTGAGCCTTTGATGCATTCCCTGTACTCTGGCACCAGTTACAGAGCGGACAAACCCTCTCCAATCAGGAATCCCACCGTAGGCATCGGTCAATCTCACCAGACCAAGAGATGCCATTGAGGTGCAAGAACGGAGGGCGAGACAATTCAGTCCCCCCCCCCCCCCCCCGTATGGCAGCCCCTCCATCTGAGAAACCGGCCTGCCGAATAGGGGAGAGCGAGAAGGCGAGCGGGAGGCTCAGCGGTCGAGTTGCTGCCTTGCATCGCCAGAGACCCGGGTTCAATCCTGACTAAGGGAGTTGTCTGTACGCAGTTTGTACGTTCGCCCTTTGACCTGCACGGCTTTTATCCAGGATCTCTGTTTCCCCCCCACACTCTGAAGACGTACAGGTTTGTAGGTTAATTGGCTTTGGTTACATTTTAAATTGTAGGATAGTGTTTAAGTGTGCAGGGATCGCTAGTTGGAGTGGGCCAAAGGTGTTTCCACGTTGCATCTCTAAACTAAACTAACTAGAGGACGAACCAATTCAGTCCCTCCTCATGTGACAGACCTCTACCTGAGAAACCAGCCTGCCGAAAGGAGAGAAAGAAAGAGATATAGGGGCGAGATGAGCAAGTTGGGTGGACCATTTCTGCCTGCATCAATAGACCGCCCATCTGGTGGATGGCTGATGAAGATGCTCTGACCATTAACATCCTCCAATGTCCATGGCAGGACACTAACGTTCAATCCAATCAATGCACTGCCAAGCCCCAAGAGCAGCAGAGGGACCTTGGGGCAATCTTGATGCCCAACTGCTAGATGCACTAATGCAGGACCCGACTGCCCAGCAGTGCAGTTAGTTCATCATTGATCTACTGGGTCATGTGAGGTGGCAAAAGGATCGGTGCGGGAGGATACAACAAACTCAATATTCTGCACTAAGCAACATTGTGCAAGGAAGCGCTAGCTGTACCAGGCTACAAACCCTCTGCCAAATTATACTTTTGTTCTACTCAACCTCCACAGGCCATCGTCTTAAACGCATTCCAAAGGGCTTGGACTTCATTCCCAGGGCTATTTTGAAAGGTTAGTTCTTCAACTGTTGGCCCCTTGCCTCCAATGCTTTCACCACAAGGCCTTGTGCAGCAAGAGCACTCTAAAAGCAAAGACAACAGCTGGTACAGGCATTACCATGACGGTACTTACCAACGCTCAACCCTGTCTCCCTCCGACTGTGCTTTCAGCCGCTCCTCCACAAACAGGCTCCACCCTCTACACCTTTCACTGCTTACCCTACATGACTGTATGTACAGCCAATCCCTCACCAACAGGCGATCGATCGCCCATCTACACATACCAGCGACCATTCCCTCCGACTGTACCTACAGCCACTCCCCTCAACCAAACAGGCGAGCCCTCCTTCTACACTCAACAACACTCCCTCTTCAGCAGCCTCGCCGCCTGCAAGGTCTTAATCTCAGGTAGACAAAAGGGCTGGAGAAACCCAGCGGGTGCAGCGGCATCTATGGAGCGAAGGAAATAGGCAACGTTTCGGGCCGAACCCCTTCTTCAGACTGATGTAGGATGGGGGGTGGGGCTGGGGAATGGGGAGAAGAGCTTAATTAAGAAAGTCTTAATCTCAGATGATTCCACTTATCCTGACCAGAAATTTGGGTTTGGAGCCAGTTTTTTTTTGTGTTTTAAGAATCTGAGGAATATGGGACCAGTCGGGAATTTAAGCGGCAGTGTTGAACAGCCGGAGCCAGGTGCTCCTGCATTCTTTATTTTGAACTCCAGGTTCATTTATTTAAAAAAAAATCTCATTGAGGTAAAATTTCTGACCAGCTTCACGTTGGGGTCTCAGTAGAGATGGGGGGAGGTCCTGAGACTTTTAAATGTTTAAGAAGGAACTGCAGATGCTGGTAAAATGGAAGGTAGACAA
This sequence comes from Okamejei kenojei, assembly GCA_035221665.1. Lineage (NCBI taxonomy): Eukaryota > Metazoa > Chordata > Chondrichthyes > Rajiformes > Rajidae > Okamejei > Okamejei kenojei. Next base: position 32,701,895 of record CM069155.1, read on the forward strand.
AAGTGCTGGAGAAACTCAGAGTGTGCGGCAGCATCTACGGAGCGAAGGAAATAGGCAACGTTTCAGGCCGAAACCCTTGAAGGAAACAGGCAACGTTTCGGGCCGAAACGTTGCCTATTTCCTTTGCTCCATAGATGCTGCTGCACCCGCTGAGTTTCTCCAGCACTTTTGTCTACCTCCTGAGACTTTAATCTGACAAAAGGATTTGCAATTCCCTTTTATTAGCTCTGGGCGCAGTATAAAAGAGCCTAGCAATCCGCTGGCTAAATCTGATGATCCCCGCGCTCCCATTGGCCAACTAGTAAACGCTCGCAGCCCCCCCCCCTAATTTGTTTCCGAAAGCTGTCCGAGGAGCCATGGAAACTGGAGGAGATTAATAAACAGCGGGGGAGCTGACCAAATCGGGGTGGGGGGGGGGGGGGGGGGGGGGGGGGGTACGGTGACTGGGGCCGGACAGTCGCCTCAGACAGTTGAAGGTAAGCCTGAGTGGCAGCAATTCTCCTCGTGCCCATTACTCTCGCAATCCCCCGGGGAGCGCGGCGAAGAGTTCGCCTATTCTCCTGTCACTTCTGACTGGCTTGCATGCCAGCGTCGAATTGAGGGGCAGACAAAAGAACGTGTGTGTGTGTCTGTGTGTGTCTGTGTGTCTGTGTGTGTGTGTGTGTGTGTGTGTGTGCGCTCCTCGCAGCCAGTCTGCGATGGCATGGTGGCACCAGCGGGGGGGGGGGGGGGGTGGGTTGGGATGGCGATGGTGGGGAGGGAGTGCAAGGGTTGGGAAGTTGAGGGGGGTGGGGTGGGGGTGGGGGAGGGATGGAGCAGTGACCCCAAGTGCAGCTGCTCAATTAACAAAACTAAGGGGGGGCGGGAAAAAAAATCCATAGACAGGCACTGAACCCCTCCTTCTCACATTCTGGGTGTGGGGGAGAAGGGGGAAGGGAGGGGAGGAGGAAGAATGCCGGAGAGTTTCAATTCTTAACCTGGGAAAATCTGCAGCGAGGAAACAAAACGGAGTGACCCAGATTTTGAGGATGGATCCGAACACAATAACAATGAATGCGGGACACACACACACACACACACACACAGGCAGGCTCGGATTTCACTCACCTTTCCAAACTGGTCAAAATACTGCTTGACATCCTCCACTGTGGTGTTCACAGACAATCCACCCACAAAGATCTTCTTTGTTCTGGTCACCATCTATCGGAAAGGGAACGGGCTCAGGTTAGAAGTGGCTGAGATTCTCCCCCCGATGTACCTCTTGAAACCGTCCCAATGTGGGACGCCGTCAGGATACGTGACAACAAACGCACTGTTCTCTCGCCCGCTGACGGCATGCGGGTGTCGAGGGACGGAAAGGAAGATCTTGCAATGCTGCCCCCGCCGCGCGTTTTGCCCCCCCAAAGGTTTATGACTTTGGCGCTTCCGAGCTGATGCGATTCAGACAACATCGCCACACCGTGCCTGCTCCCCCCCCTCACGGCCACAGTTCAGTTTCCAGGGCAAGGAAAAACGAGACATTGGCAACTTTCCCGTCTACCCCAAGGCCTTCCTGGGTGCAACAGGGCGGCTCAGCGGTAGAGCTGCAGCCTCACAGCGCCTGGGGCCCGGGTTTAAACCGACCACGGATGCTGTCTGTACGGAGTTTGTACGTTCTCCCCGTGACCACATGGGTCGTCTCCAGGTGCTCCGGTTTCCTCCCACACTCCAACTCCAAACACGAACAGGGTTGTAGGTTAATTGGCTTCTGTAAAATAGTCCCTAGTGTACAGGATAGAACTAGTTTTCCACGCTCCATCTCTAAACTAAAACTTACAGCCAGCCCATTCCCAGCCCCTGACACAAACCTGACCAGGCCTTGGATTACTCTATACAGTATACACATTGGGGAGGGCTCGGTATATTGAACAGCCCCTAGCAAGGGATGGGAGGGAGGGGGCGAATAATCATCCACCAGCTAATGACTGCCCACGGAGGGGCCGTGCGGATCCCTGGGTGGTGGGAAGGGAATTCATGAGATTGGATGCGCAGTAAACAATCTCAGATTGTTCAGCCAAGTCAGTTGAATGAAAAGGCAGAATTAGCAACTGACTGTAACCTTGGACAAGCCAAGCATCAACTCTCAGCCACCATAACTCACAACATCACCAACTACTGAACGGAGCAGAGGCAGAGAGATACAGTAAACAAGGCTCCACCCTTCCTCGGTCATCTGTAGCCAGGCCTGCTTTGGTCTGGCCTTCTCATACCTCCAGTTTCCTCCCCTCTACTATCGGTCTGAAGAAGGGTTCCCGACCCGAAACGTCACCCATCCTTTTTCTCCAGAGTTGCTGCCTGGCCCGCTGAGCAATAGCCCTGTCCCACGGTACGAGTTCATTCCAAGAGCTCTCCCAAGTTTGCCCTGATTCGAACTCGGAGATTTACGGTAATGGCCACTCGTTCGGTACTCGGGGCTCTCGTGGACATTTTTCAACATGTTGAAAATTTTTCGCGAGTTTTCCCGAGCTCACCTGCCGTTAGCGTTACGAGCAGCTAAGAGACGTCCCCGAGCTCCGACGTACCCGCTACGTACATTCGCCGTGCTTACCACGAGTTTGAGTTTTTTGAAACTCGGGAGAGCTCTTGGAATGAACTCGTACCGCGGGACAGGGCTTTTAGTCCAGCACTAAAAGCTGTGTCTATCTTAAGTAAACAAGCCCCATGGCTCACCGAGTCACTGCCAATCTCCAACCAGCCATGTGCGTTATTCCCACAATGTTCCAATGTTCTAATTCTCCTCACATCATTCTCATTGCCCCTCCCGACCATTCAACCACTCGCCTAGGGGCTGGCCGCAAGTTACAGGGACCATTGACCTACAAACTCTCATATCTTTGGGGGCATCAAGTCAGCTGGCTGCAAGGCAGTCGCTGATCTCACTTGCATGGGAGATCTCCGTCCACGGCCTCTCGCCTCAGTCCCCCCAACCCAACCAAGGCCCACTCAACCTCTTCCCCGTGATCAAGAGTTGGGCTGGACAACACGTTCTGCCCAGACCCTGTGGGCCGACTGGCCTGTTCCTGTACTGTACCATGTTCTATCTCCTAAGATCACAGGCAGGACTGTTCTGATGGAATCAGTATTTCAGCAATCCTACAACGTTTGCATCTTTTGGTGCAGTTTAGCTTAAATTTGAGATAGAGCGTGGAAACAGGCCCCCTCGCCCCACCGAGCCCGCACCAACCAGCGATCCCCGCACATTAAAACTATTCCACGCACCCTAGGGGCACTTTACATATACACCAAGCCAACTAACCTACACGCCTGTACGTCTTTGGAGTGTGGGAGGAAACTGAAAAACTCTGAGAAAACCCACGGGCACAGGGAGAACATACAAACTCCACACAGACAGCACCCAGAGTGGAGATCAAACCCGCGTCTCTGGTGCAGTAAGGCATCAACTATCCACTGCACCACCGTGCCAACCGAAATTGTCCTGTCTGTTCTGTCTCTGTCTCTCTGCTCTGTCTGCATTCCTTCCCTCTCTGCCTGTCTGCTCTCTTCTCTCTGTCTCTGTCTGGCTCTCTCTGTCTGTCCTTTCTCTCTGTCTCTCTGTGTCTGTCTCTGTCTGTCTGTCTCTCTCTCTCTCTCTCTCTCTCTTCCTCTGTTGACTCTCTGTCTGTCTGTCTCTCTCTCTCTCTCCTGTCTCTCTCTCTGTCTGTCTCTCTGTCTGTCTCATCTGTCTCTCTCTCTGTCTGTCTGTCTCTCTGGGGGTGTCACTCTTCTATCTGTCTGTCTCTGTCTGCCTCTCTCTGTCTGCCCCTCTCTGTCCCGCCCTCTTCTGTCTGTGTCTGTCTCTCTGTCTGTCTCTGTCTAAATCTCTATGTCTCTGTCTGTCTCCTCATCTTGTCCTCTCTGTCTGTACCTGTCTCCCTGTATCTCTCTATCTCTGTCTGCCCTCTCTCTGTCTGCCTCTCTCTGTCCGCCCTCTCTGTCTGTGTCTGCCCCCTGTCGTGTCTGCCCTCTACTGTCTCCCTCTCTGCCCCTGTCTCTGTCTGCCCCTGCTCTCTCTGTCTGCCCCTGTCTCGTCTGCCCCTGTCTGTCTGTCTGCCCCCTCTCTGTCTGTGTCCTGCCTCTGTCAGTCTTTCTGTCTCTCTCTCTCCCTGTGGTCTCTCTATCTGTCCGCCCACTCTCTGTCTGTGTCTGTGTCTTCCTCGTCTGTCTGTCTGTGTCTGTCTCTCTCCTCTCCCCCCTCATTTTAGACCTCCAGACAGACCTCCAGCAGATTCTTCCAACTTCTGCTTCCTCGTCAGTCTCTGCTTCCAACCAACTCATTAGACATTGGAACTGTGGCACATTAGACATTGGAAGTGGTCCACCAACACAGGCTGCTGGGGATGGGGGAGGGACACACGCGACCACACAGATGCAGACAGATAAAAGAAGACAAAAAACACAAAAAGTATTAAGAGACAAAGGTTGAATGGTCGGGGGGGGGGGGGGGGGGTAAAGTGGAGAAACACACAGAATCAAGACATAAAACAGAGAAAAAGACAAAAAAAGTCCGCAATTTCCTTTAACGTTATAATTAAAAAATTATACATAACAGCACGATGCAAGAGAACACATCAAAAGTTAACACAATCATCAATTAACACTTGAAATGGCGCCCTTGCTGTGCAGAGATAATTCAGCGAACACTTTTCACTGAAAAGCTATTTAAATGGAAATTCTGAATACGAGGGCAAGCGCTTTGCTCCCTGCCCGCTAAACACACGTGCACTTTTTGATCCATTTTACTTCAGATCGACGGTGAACCTTGCGGGCCAAACGCAGTGAGATACGGCATGTACAGTGGCGTGGCGGTAGAGCTGCTGCCTTACGGGTACAAAGTGCAGGACATTGTTCTCAGCACTGCACCGCAACAGTTGCAGAGAGTGGGGGGAGAAAGCAAAGGGCAACATGGTGGCGCGGCGTTAGAGGCGCCAGGTTCCATCCTGACTGCGGGCGCTGTCAGTATGGGGTTTGCATGTTCTCCCTGTGACCACGTGGGTTTCCTCCGGGCGCTCCGGTTTCCTCCAACACTCCACAAACATACAGGTTTGTAGGTTAATTGGCTTCCGTAAGTTATCCCGAGCGTGTGTGGGAGAGTACAGAGTGGTCGCTGGTCGGCGCGGGCTCAAGCGAAAGGCTTGTTCCCGCACTGTATCTCTAAACTCCAACATCAAACGCAATGGGCACAAATACACTTGCCCCCCTCAAAACCATTTCATAAAGCAACTCCATATCCATATTTTCAATTTAACATCGGAATTATAGAAGAACAGACTAGTTCCTCTCTGCCCAATGATGGGATGAAAACCTTGCATTTCAGCGCTCTTTACACACTACTATCCATGCTTTTCATCCTGCAGTTGTAATCTAAAATATACACCCCCCCCCCCCCCCCCCCCCCAGTCACTTTTCAAACATCAGTAAATTAGCCAGATGGTGTCTTTAGTGAGTTAGTTGAGGGATTAATATCGATCGGAGCTCCAGGGAGTATTGCTCTGTTCTTCAGAACGATTGCCAAGGAACAGTCTCAGTTCACTTGAGAGAGAGCAGGTGAGGCCTTGGTTTAATGCATCTACCCCCCCACCCACCCCCACCCTCCCCTGTCTCTGTGCTACGTGAACCTGACTCCAGGTCTGTTCAATACTGTTAAAGGGATATGTAGTGGCCAAGTGATGGCCAGGCCATCAGTTTGAGTGCTGCTGGAGGGTCTATGTATTTGGCATCACCTCTGCTAGATTATTAAATACTTCTGGGGGGGAGAAGGAGGGGTAAGGTCTCATTTCAATGACTGTCATGAACGATTGAGTGTGTGGCAGCACCTCGCACACTAACACTATCCAGCACACACTAGGGACAATGCACAATCTTATTACCGAAGCCAATTAACCTACAAACCTGTGGGTGTGGGAGGAAGCGGGAGCGCCTGGGGAAAATCAAAACACGGTCACAGGTGAGAAGAGAACGTTGCAAACAACCTCCATACAGACAGGCACCCGCGGTCAGGATCGAGCCCGGGTCTCTGGCGCTGCAAGGCAGCAACTCTGCCGCTGCCCTCGCCATCACTTGAGTGTTTTTCTCTGTCTAAAGCAATGTGTTATTAACGGCATGGAGAAATGAGACAAACCCTGTGTGAAAGAATAAGAGTGTTGGGAGTTCACGAGGCAATTATTGGAACACAGGGTTATATTCCAACCCTCCCTCAACCAAGACTCAAAGGAAAGGTCGACTAATGTAAATCTCATTTGCCATTCCTGGGGATTCGCTTTGTGAAAGCAACTATTAATTGTACCTCAGAACAGCAGAAAACACATACTAATGATTAGATGCTGTTAATTATAGAGTCTTAGAGCGATACAGTGTGGAAACAGGCCCTTCGGCCCAACTTGCCCGCACCGGCCAACATGTCCCAGCTACAGAGTCTGTTAGAAGCATAGATAATAGGTGCAGGAGTAGGCCTTTCAGCCCTTCGAGCCAGCACTGCCATTCAATATGATCATCCAAATTCAGTACCCCGTTCCTGCTTTCTCCCCATATTTCTATCAGGACAAGAGCCAAATCTAAACTATCTCTTGAAACTCCAGCGAATAGACCTCCAACTGCCTGTGTGGCTGAGAATTCCACAGATTCACAAAACTCTCAGGGTGAATGGTTTTTCCCTCATCTCAAACCTAAAGGGCTTTACACCTTATTCTTAATGTTCTGTGCTGCTAGAACATTAGTCCTGCCAAAATGCAACACCTCACATTTTTCTGAATTAGATTCCGTCAACCATCTCTGCTTACTTGGCCAATCGATCAAGATCCTGCTGCCGTTTTTCACAACCATCTTCACTATCTACAAAACCACCCACTTTTGTATCATCTGCTAACTTGTTAACCTTTTCCCTGCATGTTCAATGGCACTTCACTTTGTTATTGGAGAGATGTAATTTGAGGAAAGGAAGCCCTTGCCAAATACAAATTCATGCCTTTTTTTCCAAATGTTCTGCAGAGTCCATTGGGGTGTGGATTGTAGACACTGGGCAAGTACATAGAAACATAGAAAATAGGTGCAGGAGGAGGCCATTCGGCCCTTCGAGCCAGCACCGTCATTCATTGTGATCTTGGCTGATCGTCCGCTATCAATAAACCGTGTCCTGCTTTCCCACATCATATCCCTTGACTCCCTAGGCTCTATCTACTCTCTCTTAAGTCCAGTTAGCAGACAGATTAAAACCAGCAGCACGATTCCACGGGGTGGAATCGTCAGCAGAGGTTTGCCCTACTGCGCTGGCACGAGTGCAGATTGTCCCATGCAGCTAAATACCTCAACATCTTGGTGGTTTAGAGCGGGAAGATTGAATGAATCCACTCGGGGTTAATCACCCTTCTTCTCAAGGGACATCAGGCTTAACCAGCGAGGTACTGCCCGATTCCACTCTACCCTATTGCCAGGTTGGACTGAGTCCGTATTTGGAAAACTGCTGAGAACTATATTCTACGCCCTGTACCTTCCCCTTTGCTTACCGACTGACTTGATTTGACTGTATGGTATTTATTTTTAGCATCTCTTTGTTTTTATAGCAAAAGCCTTTTTCATGTCCTCGTACAGATGATGGGTCAAGGAACGAGCATTTCGCGTTGCGTCCGTTTCCGCCACACGCGCAAGAAGACACCATTGTGCCGATGTGAGAATGGGTTCAACTCTGGCCCTCGGAACGACTTCTAATCTTGTGTGTGGACTCGATATGAAGAAGTAATATGACGATAATAAAACCTAAACCAAGCAACCTGTAAATGGTGTTCAGTTGTTTCCTGCCTGCCTGGGTGAGTGCATGCAACGGGTTTCTCTGTGACTTTCACATGTGACAATAGCGTTAATTCGGTTGCTGCAAAGAGCACGCGATCCATCATTGTTCTGGGAACCTCATGAACACAGTGAGGCGAGGAGTGTTGTAGGACTTTGTGCTTGGTGTCCAATAACATCCATATCTTGCCACAGAGAGATCTTCCTCCAACCCCATCTCATCCGTGCCCTCCATTCTGCCTCCTGTCTCCATGGCCGCCCAGTTTGCCGCTCAACGTTCTCCCTCGTTTAGTCCAGAGGGTGGTGAATTGCTGCACAGAAGGCTGCGGGGCGTGGAAGATTGCAACTTCAAACGTGGTCCCGCCCTGTTTCAACTAATGCAATCAATCGACGTGCACAAACAGAAGAAGATAGAACAAGTTGTCACAACTTTAGGCTTAGTGCACGGCAGACGCCAGTGAAGAAGGCGGGGACTGCGGAGGGGTCTGTAGGCCGAGATATGACAGATTCTTGATTTAGTACAGGTGTCAGAGGGGTGGGGGTTATGGGAGAGAGGGCAGGGATGGGGGTCAGGAGGGAGAGACATGGCTTGAATGCAAGCAGTAGACTTGATGGGGCCCCGAATGGCCTATTCCGTATTGACCTTCTTTCCAAAGTCCTCACCTCGGGTAAAACCTGCTGCACCTCCCACCCTCCAGCCGCCCCTGCACGACTCAGCCCCAGCCCAGAGTTGAACCAGGGGGCTGCCGAGATCAGGGGGGGGGGGGACCATTGAACACTTTGCATCGTGGCCAGCACCCTATACGAAGCGACTCTTTGCAGACTTTGGGTTTGGAACGCAACACAAAGAATGTCACCGTGACATGTCACGAGTGATAGTAGTCTCACTCCGTCATGCCTGCCACTCAATGCACCAAAACCCCACACCTTGTCAAAGCCTCTCTACATAACACCAGGGGCTTTGCCAGCACAAGTGAGGCCATGCCAAGGCACTGGGATTTTCCCAGCTACTCAGTGAAGGGCACTTACACCAAGACGCTGTTATCCTCGGAGTTACACATGTGATAAGAGTTTGCTTTTAAGAAGGAACTGCAGATGCTGGAAAATCGAAGGTAGACAAACGGGCTGGAGAAACTCAGCGGGTGCAGCAGCATCTATGGAGCGAAGGAAATAGGCAACGTTTCACCAAGGGTTTCGGCCCGAAACGTTGCCTATTTCCTTAGCCTCCGTAGATGCTGCACGCACCTGGAGTTTCTCCAGCACTTTGTCTACCATTGAGTTTGTTTCTTTTGGAAGGGGAAAAATAAAAAATTTCAACCAGTAACCGGAGGTGGGACATTGCGTGCCAGCAGAGCTGGTGCAGATGTCAGAGTTGCTGCCTCACAGCCCCGGGGGCCCAGCTCTCATCCCCAACCTCAGCTCTCATCCGTGCGCAGTCTGTGCACTCTGTAACTGTAGCTTTTCCCAGGGTGCTTCCCACTACCCACCCCGCCTAAACACACTCGCAGGTTGCCTCCGAAAGAACTGCAGATGCTGGTTTAAGATAAGACACAAAACGCTGGAGTAACTCAGTGGGTCAGGCAGGATCTCTTGGGAGGAAAGGAACAGGTGACGTTTCCCGTTTCGAAATTCTTCTTCAGACTGAGAGTCAGGAGGGAGGGGAAACTAGGGGTGTGAAAAGATACAGAACAAATCCGAGCCGGCACTACCGAAGACCAAGGAAAGGTGGAGCCACAATGGTTCCATTGTTGGATGTGGAAAGAGGTGTTGGGGGGGGGGGGGTATATATGGATGCTATAATCTAATCCTGCTTCCTGACTCAGATGTGGAAGACAAAATGTTACCTATAGGTGGGATGGTCTGGAACTCAAAAGCAGGTTTGAAAGCAAGCCCTGATCACACTTTAAAACGCCATCGTATGAGTCTCTGAAGAGACGTGACTCGTCCCAAAATGGTGGCATGGCACCAGGGAGCGTGGCTTATTTCAACAGCGTAGAAACAACCGGCACAAATGGACTGCAACCCTTTAATTTTGTAAAATACATTCCTCAGGAACTGACGGACGGGTGTGGTTGGCAGCCAGGAACTAACTGCCTCTCGTATCCGGTTTCAAGATTCCATTTTATATTTCTTTGCTGCGTCAGTAAGCACTCGGGGGAGGGGTGGGTGGGAGGGAGGGAGGAGGTGCACAGACGATTGGGGTCCAGAGTGAACACTGATCTCTGAACGGCTGGGTGGTAGGCCCCAACCCCACACCTTCAGTACAGGAAGCACGGGCAGGTTCAGAGAAGGACCTGCACCCTAGGATTCCACAAAAATATAAGCAGGCAATGCACTCCCAGACCAAGCGGAAAAAAGCCCTTCACAAGTTGCCACGCACCCGCCAATAATACACTTTCAGTGGATCCAGCTTTTTGGCAATATTGGATTAACATCAACATCACGTCGTGATCACGCAAACAGCTCAACGTGCCCATTCAACCATGATGCCCCACCTACGCCAGTCTCATTCACCTCGTTTCGCATACCTTAAGTTTATGCTGAGAACCAAACGAAAGAGGAAACATCACCCCCACCCCACCTAGGTCACTCCAAGTTATGACCACCAAGACAAAATAAGGCTGCGGAACCGTGTAAATATCCAATGATTTGCGTGGCACGGGCGGTGGAGTTGCTGCCTCATAGCGCCAGTGACACGGGTTCACTCCCGTTTACAAATGCTTGCCTGTAAGGAGTTGGTACATTTCCTCGTGACCTTGCGCCAGGGTTTTTCTCCAGGGCTCTGGTTTTCTCCACATTAAATGAAAGTACTAGTCTGTAGGTTAATCGGCTGGTTAATGTTAAATATAGGATAGTGCCAGTGTACGGGAAGAATCGCTGGTCGGCACGGACCCGGTGGGCCGAAGGGCCCGTTTCCACGTGTGTCTCTAAACGTAAAACACTAAATCTAAAGAGTACAGACAAAGTTTCAAAGCTGCACAAGAAGAAAAAAAAACATGGACGACCTCTTGCTTTCCAGACCCTTTCAAGAAAAGTAAGTGCCCAAAACCATACTGCAGTAATTACCTTGTATTTAATTTTTTTTTAATTTGCTGATGAATGAGTGATGCCATCTGAAGTCACCAAGTCTTGTTTTTTGCTCTCAAGGGATTGGATTACTCCTTTCTAATCCTTATTTTAGGAAGGTTTAAAATATTCTCTTAAAAGCAAAGCTTCTCATTCCCTGCTTTGTTTTAAGTTTCAGGTTCCGAGTGACTATTATGTGAGTCGTGATTATTGTGGACTGAGGTGGAAAGTATATGTTACAAACCATTGTGATGTAAGCAAACACAACTTGCATAACTGAGTAGAGGCAGGCAGGCAGGCAGGCAGGCTTCTGCAATGAGTTACAATCCCAATCCCCCCTTTTTTTGGGTCAAAACTCACCCGGTCCATAAATAATCCTGCAATTTTTTTTTTACATGTTATTTTTGAAAAAATATATTTAATCTTAATCTTAAAAAATATATTTAATCACTCCATGAGCTGGGCCAGTTTCACATTTGCTTTTGGCAAATGTGACGCCATTAACTTCGGCTGTGAGACAAGTTCTATTTTTATGCATGGGGCCTTAAAAACCTATGGTTTGGAAATCATTACCCGTCTGTTTTGTTTCCCGCCAAAAACAACGAAAACCAGTTAATAAGACTAAAGAGGACTTGCTAAAGTTACACATGCACGCGTAAGTACATTGCACATTTATTAGTTGGGATTCCTTGGACTTTTCTTAAAAACAGGGTTTTATTGGGGGATTAATTCCTTACTGTTTTTTTTTCAATCAAAATGAAAAAGCTAAACCCTGAGCCAACTTAGCCATTAAGAATGTTTATGACAGCTGCTTCACACTCACTGCTTCAATGCTGTTTTTTTTAAACTAGACAACATTTCATAATACATAGAGCTACAAAACGGAAACAGGCCTTCAGACCAACGAGTCCACACTGACCCAGCGATCCCACACATCAACACTATCTAGGACTAATTTACACTTATTCGAGCAATTCACTACTCATTACCTGTTCGTCTTTGGTGAGCGGGAGGAATTCGAAGATCTTGGAGGAACCCAATGCGGTCACGAGGAGAAACTATTAAGTCAATGAGACAGCCCCCGTAGTCAGGATCAACCCGGGTTTACGGGCGCTGCATAGGGCTATAAGGCAAAACTCTACCGCTGTTGCCACGGTAGGTTTGGTGTACTGGACAGGGTGGATATTGCAGTTTTAGAATAATGGCGTAGGGAAGAACTGCAGATGCTGATTTAAACCTAAGATATAAACCAAAAAGTGGAGAAAAGGAATGAAGGTGTGAGGAAGGGTCCGACCCGAAAGTCGCCTATTCCTATTCTCCAGAGATGCTGTTGACCAGGGAGATTACTCCTGCTTTTTTTGGTGTTATTTTTAAGGCAATGGTCCTGGCTTCGTGAAACCGTCCGCAAACGATTCCAGTGACCCGTGGCACGGACTCACAGTGAGGCAACCTAGCACATTAAAGATTCACACGGAGCAACGGAAAGTGAGAACACCTCGTAACTTCAAACTGTTGGAGACACTCAAAATAGAAACATGCAATTTAAAGCAAAAAGAGAAGCATAATTTTAGTATGGAAGTTTAAAATACTTGAGGGGGAAAAAAAGCATAGAAATAAAAAAAACATTACCTCATGCACAGTGAGATAACTCAGGAATGCTTGACAATTAAAAAAAATCTAAGTTACACGTCATACAAGGGCTCTTGAAGTTTATATGTGCAATTCCTTCTAGTTCGCTTGTTCTGCTAAAGAGTGACTTCCTCAGAGCCGTGACCTGCAAAGAAGCAGGAAACCATTGACAACAGCTTCTGGCTTTATGCTTGTCACTACAAAAAACACACTCCTGGAAATTAGAATGAAATAAGCCATAAGCCAGCTAGCTAGCTGTCTGAAGAAGGTCTCGACCCGCAACGTTTGCCCATCTCCTTCGTCTTAGATGCTGCTGCACCGCTGAGTTTCTCCAGCTTTTTGTGTAACCCTCGATTCTCCAGCATCTGCAGTTCCTTCTTTAACACATAAGCTAGCGTTTTTAGGGGTGGCACGGTTAGAGTTGTTGCTCACAGTTCAGAGATAGGGGTTTGTACCGGTTTGTCGTTTCCCGTGACAGGGGGGTTTTCTCAACTGCTCGGTTTCCTCCCACATTCCAAAAGACGTGCATGTTGTAGGTTAATTGAATCGTCCCAGAGGATTTAGGTTAGAATCGTGTAGAGGATGGTGGACGGCCATAGAGTCAGTGGGCGGGCATCCCTGCTGCATTGTACAATCATACTTCTGGTCTGAATCACTCTGCTCTATTGCAGGGTGTCTGTGGAAACTGAGTGCCTGCCAATGCTGAGCTACAGTTCTTGCATGTCTGCATCTTCCCAGAACGGGATCACGGGATATGAGGAGGAAGCAGGATCGTGGGTACGAGTTGGGCATGATCAGGCCATGAATCATATTGAATGCCGGTGCTGGTTCAAAGGGCCGAATGGCCTACTCCTGCACCTATTTTCTATGTTTCCTCTTTACTCTATCAATTGTACTAGAGTTTCACTTGATTGTATTTATGTATGGGATAATCTGATCGCTTTGGATAGCATGCAAAACAAACCTTTCACTGCACCTCTGTACACGTGACAATGACAAACCAAAACCGCCTCTGCTATGACTGGGAACGTTAGCAGATTCATCGTACAAACGTCCAGGCTGCCGAGACTTTAGACCAGGGGTCGGCAACCTACAGCCCCCCCGGGCCGAATGCAGCTCGTAACCCGGAATCATCTGGCCCGTCGAATGCTGCGAGCCGCAGCCGGGGGTCCCGAGCACCCCGGGCTGTACCGCTTCCTGCCCCAGTAGCCGCCGGCTCGGCCCGCACCTTTGCGGTAAATAAACTTTATAGAAAGAACAGCAGACGCTGGAAAAATCGAAGGTAGACAAAAATGCTGGAGAAACTCAGCAAGGATTGCATGAGGCTGCCTCACCCAGCTGAGTTTCTCCAGCATTTTTGTCTACCGTCGATTTCCAGCATTATGCAGATCTTCTTAAAACAACACTCTTATCTACGTGATTTGACGCCTGTCATCCGGGGCGGGATCCATGTGTACACATGATAGATGTGGCCCGACATCCGCTCACAGACATGCGTCCTGGCCTCTATGCAGAACAGGGTTGCCAACCCCTGCTTTAGATAGTAAACCATAGACAACCAATTGTGAAAGGATGCAGAAAAAAAATAAAGCCTGACGAGCACATATGATAGAGCTTCTGAAAAGTGCATGTGTCTTTAAAGAGACGATTTCTCTCAACAGATGATAATGTGGAGGAAAGAACGGCAGATGCTGGTTTAAATCGAAGAGAGACACAAAATGCTGGAGTGACTCAGCGGGACGGGCAGCATCTCTGGGAGAAGGAATGGTTGAGTTTTCAGGTTCACAAAAGACTGAAAGTCTGAAGAAGGGTCACCCATTCTTCTTCCAGGAGATGGCTGCCTGTCGCACGTTGAGTACTCCAGCTTTTTGTGTCTTTCTCAGATGATAGGTGGGGGGCAGGGTCCACCACCGCCTCCGGGGACGGACACCTCGGCTTCCAGAGCTTTCCGTATGTCCGTTTAGGACGGACCCAGAGGTACTGTCTTGGGGAGGGGCGAGGTATTGGCCGCAATGTTGGGCAATGGGAAGGATCTGCGGCTTCAGCCGGGAGTTCCTGAGCCGGCCGCAGAGGGCAAGATTACCCGGCCTGCCAATCGGCTGCAGAAGTCCGATGAGGTTGAGATAAGCGTCTTAACGGTTGGTTGCCACATTTTCACGTGGCGTTCCAGCGCACGATCGGAATTTTGTCCGGATTAAAGGAGGTGCCTGACCACCAATGGCCGGAATATCAGTGGTGGATCTGTAATTCTTTAAAGCGGAGATAATTATTGTGCTGGAAGACCAGGTCTGCCTACCACTGGTGCACAATAATGAAGGTTTGGAGGCAATCTCCATTCTAATTATAGATGCAAGGAAATAGGACCGACTATGGGTGAACAGGGGATGGGACTGGACTTTTGCTGCCTTCCCCCACAGTGGGAATCATTGTGGGGGGATGTTTTTTTTTTTAAAATGTTTATTGTTAAATTCTTTGATATTGTGCCTTATCCTTAACTGTGTGCTGCAATGGCAAGTCAAATTTCACTACTGTCAAATTGGTTGTATGTGATAATAAATGTCCTTAGTCATCTACCCTTTGCTAATTGAGCAAATATAAAACGTTGAGGGAATTCAGATGTCAGGTAGCATCTGCGGAGAATTGGCAGATGACATTTTCAACGGGACTTCTTCAGTCGGATGTGGCTGACACGTTGAGCTCCCCCAGCACTTTGTGTTTTGCTCTTCTCCAGTTGCGGCGATCATCAAATCTCACCCACCGTGACAGCGCGCGTTCAAACGTTGAAATAATATTTTGGGAACGTGCTTTCGCTTCCATCCTAGACATTGACTTTGGTTTCCCGGCAATAGCTGGCAGTAAATTCCCTTTGGCCACAGGCTCAAGGTCCAAACGCGAGTCAGGATGATCACACAGAAGAGCTTTGCCGGCTGCACAGATCCTCCAAGAATTTGCTCAGCTGAAGTTCTAAGGCAAGTGGGTGGACTAAGGCCCATGGCGAATAGTCACACAGTCAGACCAAATGGAAACAGGCCCTTCTGCCCAACTTGCCCATGCCAGCCAAGATACTCCATCTACACTAGTCCCACCTGCCCACATTTGGCCCATATCCCTCTAAACCATTCCAACCCCTGTACCTGTTTTTAAACTAACTTTTAAACGTTGTTATGATATGTACTACCACCTCTGAAACGTCATTCCATAACCCCACCAACCTCTGTGATAATGTTGCCCCTTTTGTTTCTATTAAATTATCCCCCTCAACAAACCCATGCCCTGTTCTTGATTCCCCTCCTGGGTAAAATGCTCTCTGCGCAAACCCTATCTACTCCTCTCAATATTATATACATCTCTATAAGGTCACCCATTGTCCTCCTGCGCTCCACGGAATAAAGTCTTAACCTGCCCAACCTCTCCCTATAGCTCCAGCTCTCAAGTCCTCAAAATAAATCCTTGTAAATCTTCTCTGCACCTTATTCTCATCTTCCCAGAGTTTGTTTCTCATGTTTCCTTCCACTAGAAGCAGCAAATGTTCCGATGTTGGGGAGTCAGATAGGGACCAAAGTTTAAGAATATGGGTAAGCCCATATTAGAACGGAGATGAGGAAACACTTTTTCACACAGAGAGTTGTGAGTCTGTGGAATTCTCTGCCTCGGTGGAGGGCGGTGGAGGCAGGTTCTATGGATACTTTCAAGAGAGAGTGACAGGGCTCTTAAAGGAAAGCGGAGTCGGGGGCTACGGGGAGAAGGGGAACGGGGTTTGATATTGGGGATGGATCAGCATGCTCAATAGAATAGCGGTGCTGAGCTCGAAGGGCCACATGGCCTACTCCTGCAACCTATTTGTCTATTGATCTTCTTCCACTATACTGGTTAGCATTCAACAAAAGCTTTTCACTGTTACTTGTGGTACACGTGACAATGATCTAAACTCAAACTAGAGAGGCAGTCTATGACTCTGCATTACTTGCGTACCAAAGGTGCAAGTTTCCTCTATTTGGAGAGTCTAAGAGCTAGAGGCCACAGCCTCAGAATAAAAAGGTTGTAGCTTTGAAGGACTGTCTTTAGTCAGAGGGCGGTGAATCTGTGGAATTCATTGCCACAGATCGCTTTGGAGGCCAGTCAATGTGATATTTGGCAGGCAGGCAGGAGTTAGGCAGATTTTGTTCAGTATGGGGCTTAAGGGGTAATTGGGAGAGATGGGGTTGAGAGGGAAGGTAGATCATCCATGATGAATGGCGGAGTAGATTATTTTGGGGGGTGGGGGGGCCCAGGGCCTTTTAAAATTTGCTACTGTTCTAAGGCGAGGTGTGGCTTTGCTCCAGCTCTAAAGTTTAACAGGTTGCAGTTCGAGACCCGCACCAGGGAGACCTGAAAAAAATTCAAGGCGCCAATTTTGTGCCGTGAGGAGTGTGCTCTGCGGACAGAATTGCAGCCTTCAGAAGTTAAACCAGTGTTCAATGATCCCTCAGGAAGGGAAGAAAGGACCCGCCCCTGAATTGAAGAGGGAAGCAAAGATTTCCCCCTGGGTCCCCTCCAGCTACATCCCCACCAAACGGTCACTTCAAAACAGAGACACAATGCTGTCGGTCGGAAGATTGCTGTACCACGTCTGTTTCCAGTGCCCAGCATCGGCAGAGGACTAGCACATCTCAAACGCACGTAAACTGTCTGAAGGCAGAGTGGATGGTTGAGCCATCTGAAAGGCACTGTATGACCACAAATCCACTCATTTCACTGGCAGGAAGATTTGGAATTTGAACCTAAAGTTTCAAGCCACGGCTTCAAGTTCCACCGGAGATTCTCCACAGCAGCAACCACTGCCTGAGTCACACGAGTGGGATATGGCCAGAGGGCAACACAGGGGTAGAGTCTGCTGCCGCACAGCCAGAGAACCATGGCAACGAGTGGTCCCACGCTCCTGTGGAATTCTCTGCCTCAGAGGGCGGTGGTGGAGGCAGGTTCTCTGCCGGATGCTTTCAAGAGAGAGCTAGATAGGGCTCTTAAAGAAAGCGGGGTGTCATGGCGGAGTAATGGGGAGAAGGCAGGAAACGGGGTACTGATTGGGAAATGATAGGCCGTGATCAATGAAGGCGGGCTGGCTCGAAGGGCAGAATGGCCTACTCCTGCACCTATTGTCTTTGTCCTTTAAGGGGACTTGATTTGTACGGTGGTTGGTCGAGGCTATTGGGAGATGGGAGGGTCATCGGGGTTTAGGGGGGAGTGATAGACTCAGCCATGTTGAATGGCCAGAGTAGATTGATGGGAACGAGTAGTCCTAAATTTTATCTATTCTTATGACTTTGCGAGGTTCGATTCTTCCCATCAAGTGCTAACCGTTGTGGAGTTTGCATGTCTCCCTGACAAGGCGTGTTTCCTCCGGGTGCTCCGGTTCCTCCCACAGCCAAATACGTGCTGTTTGTGGGTTAGTGGTCTATAATGCATTGTGGTGCGTAGGAGAAGTCAGGGAAGTGGGATCACAAAATCTAGTGTGAAGGTGTGGAAAGGAACTGCAGATGCTGGATTACACCGAAGATAGACACAAAGTGCTGGAGTAACTCAGCGCCTCAGGCAGCGCCTGGAGTCAGTGTTTGTGCATGCGTACTTAGTGGTCACAAGAACAGTTTGCTCATCCTTCAATCCAATTCACACCCGTCTTCGGTTTCAGAAAGAGCTCCAGATACCGGAACAATCGAAGGTCGACAAAAAATGCTGGAGAAACTCAGCGGGTGAGGCAGCATCTATGGAGAGAAGGAATGGGTGACGTTTCGGGTCGAGATCCAGACTTCCGTCTGAAGAAGAGTCTCGACCCAAAACGTTGCCTATTCCTTCCCTCCATAGATGCTGCCTCACCCGTTGAGTTTCTCCAGCATTTTGGGTCTACCATACCCTGTTTTCTGATGGGTCGAATTCCATTTTTAATTTAGTGATGTGGCACGGGTACAGGTGCTTTGGCCCACCCAGCCCACGCTGACCTGCAAACCGTTCACATCTAGGCATTCCCTTCTTTGTCATCCCCTCCTTATACACTGGAGGCAATTTTACAGAGGTGCAGTTAACCTGCAGACGCACACTTCTCTGGGAGAAAACCCAGAGGAAACCCATGATCCCGATTCAGATTCAATCTTTATTGTCATTGTGCAGTGTACAGTACAGGGACAACGAAATGCAGTTAGCATCTCACCCAGAAGAGCGGACATAGAATAATGGAACAGCAAAATATATATATATGTACATGGTCACAGAGAGAATGTGCAAACTCCACATGGACAGAAGCAAAGGTCAGGATCAAAGCCGGGTCTCTGGCGCTGCGAGGCAGCAGCTCTACCAGCTGCACCACGGTGTGGTCCCTGCATGGACATTCCCCATGACATCCTTGCGAGCACAATAAGCTTCACATCGAAGCCCGAGCCCTCAGCCAAAGATGCACTGATGCACTGACACACACACACACACACCTCTTTCTATCCCTCTCTTTGTACGTGCACACACGCACCCACACACAGAAACGTACAGGTACAGCAACATATGCAAAGGTGCGTACACACACGGTTACAGCATCTGGAGACTCAAATCAGCAGTCTGAAGAGCACTGTACCTCTAAACTAAACTGAAATGACATCAGATCTATACTTTGACTGGACAGTTCGTGGCCCAAGCATCAATCCAGCAAGACAAGAACAGAGGGAGTGACGAAGGACCTCTGAAGCAAAGAGCTGAGAGACGGAGAGAGAAAAGATTACATGCAGCAACCCACTTATACAGGCCTGACGCAAGCAGATGTCTTATCCACAGATCAGCCGCTCCACCTTGCAAGTCCCACTAAGATAGCTGGGGAGATACAATCTGCTCCAACTAGCATCAACCACTGTGCAATACCCAAAGGACATCGGTATGCTGTCTAAAAATAGCATGGCAGGCATTTCCTGGTACACTGTGTATTAAGCACACAGCTCAGCAGTGTGTACTGATGTCAAACCCAATGGCTCCAGGATTATTCAATGATTCATTTCAATAATTGATACAACTATTCTATTACAAAACTAACCAGCTGCATAGAAACCTCAAAGATCGACAAAGGACAAAATGCTGGAGTAACTCAGCGGGCCAGGCAGCATCGTTGGAGAAAAGGAATAGGCAACATCTCAGTCTCAAGGAGGGTCTCGAACCGAAAGGTCGCCCACTGCTTTTCTCCAGCGATGCTGCCCGACTCGTCGGGTTCCTCCAGCATTGTGTGTGTATCTTCGGTGTAAATTCAAGAAGCTTTCATGATGTCTTTGATGTATTCAAGAGAGAGTTAAGGGCCTGTCCGACTTGGCCGTCATTTTGTACATCACAAAACCCTGCAAAGCTGCGCGCGGCCGGGCGTCACTGCCTATGTCGTCACGCACGACTCGTAAATGACGTCGCGTAAATTACACGCAAATGACGGCCAAGTAGGACAGGCCCTTTAGATTTAGCTCTTAGGGCTAATGGAATCAAGGGAGATAACAGGAACGGGGTACTGATTTTGGATGATCAGCCATGATTTGAGTACAAGAGCAGGGAGGTTCTACTGCAGTTGTACAGGGTCTTGGTGAGGCCACACCTGGAGTATTGCGTACAGTTTTGGTCTCCTAATCTGAGGAAAGACATTCTTGCCATAAAGGGAGTACAGAGAAGGTTCACCAGACTGATTCCTGGGATGGCAGGACTTCCATATGAAGAAAGACTGGATAGACTCGGCTTGTACTCACTGGAATTTAGGAGATTGAGGGGTGGTCTCATGGAGACTTACAAAATTTTTAAGGGGTTGGACAGGCTAGATGCAGGAAGATTGTTCCCAATGTTGGGGAATTCCAGAACAAGGGGTCACAGTTTAAGGATAAGGGGGAAGTCTTTTAGGACCGAGATGAGAAGATCATTTTTCACACAGAGAGTGGTGAACCTGTGGAATTCTCTGCCAGGCAGTTGAGGCCAGTTCTTTGGCTATATTTAAGAGGGAGTTAGATGTGGCCCTTGTGGCTATGGGGATCAGGGGGTATGGAGAGAAGGCAGGTACGGGATACTGAGTTGGATGATCAGCCATGATCATATTGAATGGCGGTGCTGACTCGAAGGGCCGAATGGCCTCCTCCTGCACCCGTTTTCTACGTTTCTGTGTAAGCTGGCATCTGCAGTTCGTTCCTCTGCAACGGAAACATCTGCACGTTTTATATCTGGTTGGAGCAGCAACTTTGAGGTTCCTCTTCCCCAGTCTGCCCCAGTCTGCGAGGTCAGGACGCGGTGGACGCAAGGTCCGAGGTTTCTTCTAACGCTGAATAATAGCGGGAGGTCAAGCACGCCTGTCTCACCATTGAAGATCTGCCCTAGACCCAATCTCCCCTTCCGTGCCAAGTCCTCAGAGCCCTAATCCCTTCCCCTTTCAAATGTTTATCCACGTCCTCTCACCCGTACACCACTACCCTTCTAGATGGAGAACGTGCCAACCTCTGCAAGGAATTGTCGCTGGAAGTACTGCGCATCGACGCTATATTCCGCACTGCGTATCTTCCTCTCCGCTCTACCCATTGTACTCAGGTTTGCCTTGATTATATTTATATAAAGTGTTATCTCGTATGCTCATACGTTACAGGAGCAGGATTAAGCCATTCGAACCATCAGATCCTCTCAGACATTCAGTCATGGCTGATCTATCTCTCCCTCTCAACCCCATTCACCTGCCTTCCCCCCACAACCCCCGACACCCGTACTAATCTGCGCCTTAAAAATAACCAATCGTTAAGCCTCCACAGCCGTCTGTGGCAATGAATTCCACAACTTCACCACCCTCTGACTAAAGAAATTCCATCTCATCTCCTTTCTAAAGGTACGTCCTTTTATTCTGAAGCTACGAGCTCTAAGCCTAGACTCTCCTCCCACAAGTGGAAACATCCTCTCCACATCCACACTATCCAGGCCAGATTGGATACCATGCAAAAGAAAGCTTTTCACTATGCCTCAGTACACGTGGCGATAATAAGCCTAAACATGTACAACGTCATGTCCCCTCAGGACCTTATGTCCTGCAATAAGATCACCCCTCTTTCTAAATTCCAAAATTCCAATTGCAATTTTCATGAGGCAATTAAGATTAACAACACTCCCATCCCAGGAATTAGCCTCGTAGATTCCTTTTGGACTGCCCCTAATTACAGAATATCCTCACTCAAACATGGGGGACCAATACATCCTCTCCACATCCACTCTATCCAAGCCTTGTACTCTTCTGCACGTTTCAATGAGGTAAAAAAAAAAGAGTAAAAAGGGTCTGGAGCCTTCAATTCGTGGCTCTTTAAGTATCTCAAGATAAAACGATGATCTCATTTGAGGAAGGACACTATTGCTATTGAGGAAGTACAGCTTAGGTTCACCAGGTTAATTCCGGGAATGGCGAACTGGCATGATGAAAGAATGGGCTCAAATTCTCTGGAATTTAGGTCTTCTTATAGAAACACATAAAATTATTACGGGATTGGACCGGATAGATGCAGGATTTTTTCCCCCGATGTTGCCGGAGTTCAGAACCAGGGCTCACAGTTTAAGAATAAGTCGGGCGATTTAGCTGCTGTCCGTACGGAGTTTGTACATCTGCCCCGTGACCTCCGTGGGTTTTCTCCGAGATCTTCGGTTTCCTCCCACACTCCAAAGATGTACAGGTTTGTAGGTTAATCGGCTTGGTAAATGTAAAAATTATCCCTAGTGGGTGTAGGGTAGTGTTAATATGCGGGGATCGCTGGTCGGTGCGGACCCCGAGGGCCGGAGGGCCTGTTTCCGCGCTGTATCTCTAAACTAAACTAAAAAGGCTGCGGAGGCCGATTCACTGGATGTTTTCAAGAGAGAGTTAGATATAGCTCTTATGGCTAAAGGAATCAAGGAATATGGGGAGAAAGCAGGAACGGGGTACTGATTTTGGATGATCAGCCATGACCATATTGAATGGCGGTGCTGGTTGGAAGGGCCGAATGTCCTACTCCTGCACCTATTTTCTATGTTTCTCTGATCATAGTAAAAAGGTCATGGGTCTTAATGATTCATTCATATCGAGCTACTCCCACACTATCCTTGCCACAAAGTCATCCTGACTTGGAGTCTCACTCCAGAGCCCACAAAGCAGAACAGAGGTTTGGACTTGAGCAGCAGAGAGTGCTGCCCTACTGGCCTGGAAGATGTCAAGGTTGGCACCTTTTGCACACTCTCAGGTGGAAAAACGACTTCAAAATGATCTCGGGAATGATCGGGGTAACATATGATGAGCGTTTGACGGCACTGGGCCTGTACTCACTGGACTTTAGAAGGATGAGGGGGGACATTGAAGCTTACAGAATAGTGAAAGTCCTGGACAGAGTGGATGTGGAGAGGATGTTTCCACCAGTGGGAGAGTGTAGGACCAGAGGCCAAAGCCTCAGAATAAAAGTACAAACCTTTAGGAAGGAGATAAGGAGTAATTTCTTTAGTCAGAGGGTGTTGGATCTGTGGAATTCATTGCCGCAGATGCCTGTGGAGGCCAAGTCAATAGATCTTTTTTTAAGGCAGAGATTGACAGATTCTTCATTAGTACGGCTGTCAAGAGTAGGGTTGCCAACTTTCTCACTCCCAAAAGGTCAAAATAAGGGACAAATTCCCGCCGGCAATTCGTTGACTGACTGGGCCGTGGCTGGGTGAATGATGAGTTGGCCCGGGTGCCGGACTGCACACACAGCCCAGCCGAGGAGTTTTGGCCCGGGGCCCGCGCAAAGTACAGGCACCCCAACCAACTCATGAACCCAATGATCGGCCATGAGAAGGAGGGGTGGTGGTGTCGGTGGTAAGCGAAGGTCGGACAGTTGGCCGGGCTGCCAACCCGACAGTCCCCCCGACCCGAGTAGTAGCAGTCAAATACGGGACAAACCAACTTAGCCCAAAATACGGGATGTCCCAGCTAATACGGGACAGTTGGCAACCCTAGTCGGGGGTCATGAGAGAAGGCAGGAGAATGGGTTTGAGAGGGAAAGATAGATCAGTCATGATTGAATGGCGGAGTAGATGGGCCAAACGGCCAAATTCTTCTCCTATAACTTATGAAAGTCGGAAAAAGGGTGATGCTGAAAGTCTGAACCAAAGAAGAAACAGAAAATGCTCGGGATGTCAGGCAACTTTAGTGGGAAAAAAGAGCAGATGCCTCGTTTTGCAAGATGTTCTGAAGAACAGTCTTTGTCCTGAAATAGTAACTCCGTTCCTTTACCCCCAGATGCTGCCTGTGCTGCTGAGTGTTTACAACCTAGTCTGTCTTTACTTCGAACATAGCCTGGCTAATATTCATCTCTCAAAGGAATATCAGTGATAATAAATCACCTCGTTCCTTGCGTCAATGCAGGTCGTGAGAGCTTGCAGAGTACAAACTGGTTGGCAAATGTTATGCATTACTGCACTTCAGAAAAACTTTCCCAGTTACAAATGTGGTTCAGCGGTGTTAAGTCTGTGAACGGCACAATATAGTTCAACAATCCTTTCATTTCATTATTGATATAAATGTACATCGCTGGGAGAAAAAAAAAAAACTAACTTTAGCTGCTCTCTCTCTTCTCTTCTCTCTCTCTGTGGACACAGAATCTAAGACAACTTTTGTATTCAGTCTATTGCGCCATTTATTTGGACAGGCCAACAGTGTGGGAAACAGCGAGGCAAAACTGCGTGGAGGACGATGAGAATGGAATGATTAATGGAATGCCACTGTTTATTTTACCTCACCTCCCATGGCAACCAGTAATGAGCCCAACATGTCCACAAAGGTTAAGGATAGTGGAAGCACCATTAATCTCCTATTCAATGCTCTCGGACCGCCAGCCAGACAATGGATTCTCCAAATGATTCACGCTCCCTTCTCCCACCCCCCCCCCCCCAATCCCCCACCGCGACCGGTTCCACCCCCCTCCCCAAATGTGAAGGACTGATCCCCTGCAACAGGCCGAGACCAAGGTGCTCCCTAAATGGGCTGCGCCCCCCCCCCCCCCTCCCTTGACAAAGCACAAAGCCGGGGCAGACCAGCGCTCGGACCTTCATCGGCGAGGCGGCTCCAAGACAGGGTTTTCTTTACAGGATGTGACAATACCTTCTCCAGGCTCTCGAGCTGCAGAAAGCAAAAATTTACAAACTTTGAGAGAGAGAGAGGAAGAACAAAAAATTAAAAAAAAATTTTTTTTTTAAATCGAGACTCCAGATTCCGTACAGAGACCAAAGTGATGAAGACACTCGTCTTCCCGCTTCTCGGCCCCTCCATCTTGCCCGCTTTCCCATCTGCTGCCAGGGGTGATGTCAGGATACCTGGCGCACACACACACACGTGTGCTGGAAGAAGCTCACAGATGTCCCAGAGCCAGAATAAGCCCATAACCGTGGCTGGTTACTTGCAGCGGCCCAACTTAGCGGCACAAATCAACGCATGGTCAGTGGCAAAACAACATCCACGCACTCAGAATATGGATAGAGGGGATGGGACAGGATGTTTCCACAAGCGGTAGAGTTCTGGTCACAGCCTCAGAATTAAAGGACGCTCCTTTAGGAAGGAGATGAGGAGGAATTTCTTTAGTCAGAGGGCGGTGAAGGTGTGGAATTCATTGCCACAGAAGGCTGTGGAGGCCAAGTCAATGGATGTTTTTACGGCAGAGATAGATGGATTCTTGATTAGTGCGAGTGTCGGGGGAGAAGGCAGGAGACTGGGTTTAGGAGGAAGAGATAGATCAGCTATGATTGAACAGCGGAGTAGCCTTGATGGGCCGAATGGCCTAATTCTGCTCCGATCACATGAACCTATGAATATCTGTTACCTAATTGTCAGCATCAACCCAAAAATATCACTGGCCACACAGAACATATTAACATGGTAGTTACAATCACGGCAGTAAGCTAGTAATATGCCAAATAGTTTAGCTTAGTGTCACGCGCAACGACGTACAGTGAAAAGCGGTTTTGTTGCGTGCTATCAGTCAGCGGGAAGACCGTATATGATTCTAATCGAGATGTCCACAGTGTAGATACAGGATAAAGGGAACGGTAAGAAATGTTCCTGCTGGAGCAGAGGTTTAAAAGAGTGGAGCGGTTGCAGCAGATCCATTTCTGGGACCGGCACGCTAAGGGTGGCCTGGCCTGGACCACGTGACCGCACCAGAGATGCACGCAGAGATGGACCACGAGAGTGGCCTGCCTGCCTGGCACCACGTGACCGTGCACACAGAGAGTGGCCTGGCCTGGAGGGTGGCCCACCTGTCCTGGCCGTGACCGCCGGCACGCTGAGAGTGGCCTGGCCTGGCCTGGACCACGTGACCGGCACGCTGTGGGTGGCCTGGCCTGGCCTGGCTTGTACCACATCCAAACCACCACCATCATCATCCATTTGCAGTTTCTTCCCGGGGTGGGAGATTGCAACCTTCACGTGGTCCACCCTTTTTCAACTAACACAATCAACCCGATGTGCACAAACAAATAGATCAATTAGAACACGTTGGCCTACAACTTTAGGCTGTGCACGCCAGACGCAAGAGGAAGGAGTTTCCTCCCAGTTGCTATCCTGAACCATCCCATCGCCAACTAGAGAGCAGCCCTGAGCTACCATCTACCTCATTGGAGACCCTCACACTATCTTTATTCTGACTGTACATTGCACTAAACGTTATTCCCGTTGTCCTGTAAAGCTACATGGTAATCATGTATGGTAGACAAAAATGCTGGAGAAACTCAGCGGGTGAGGCGGCCCCATGGATGGAGCTCCATAGATGCTGCCGCACCCGCTGAGTTTCCCCAGCATTTTTGTCTACCTTCGATATTCCAGCATCTGCAGTTCCTTCTTAAACACTTGTAATCATGTATAGTTTTTTTAAACAATAAAAGCTTTTGACTGTACCTCGGTACAGGTGAGAATAAACAAAACTAAAATTGCCAAAGGGAAGTAACGATGACCGCCGGTTGAATACACATTTATTTGTATTTAGGGTAGGTATGTGCTGTATATCTGACCTGCAAAACACATTCCATCCCCTACACTGTAAAGAAACCTACAACCTTCCTACTGTGTGACATAGAAACATAGAAATTAGGTGCAGGAGCAGGCCATTCGGCCCTTCGAGCCTGCACCGCCATTCAATATGATCATGGCTGATCATCCAACTCAGTATCCTGTACCTGCCTTCTCTCCATACCCCCTGATCCCTTCAGCCACAAGGGCCACATCCAACTTCCTCTTAAATATGGCCAACGAACTGGCCTCAACTGCCTTCTGTGGCAGAGAATTCTACAGATTCACCACTCTCTGTGTGAAAAACGATTTTCTCATCTTGGTCCTAAAAGACTTCCCCCTTATCCTTAAACTGTGACCCCGTGACAGACTCCAAAGGCCGCGCATTGTCTGTAATGGGCATAAATGGCCCGTCGTTTCTCGCTGTAGCTCGGTACACGAGACAACGATAAACCCAAACCTAGCTATCTCAATGATTTTCAGTAATCTATCTCCCTTCTCACCCCCGCGCTATTTTTGCCCTACTTAAGCACGCACCATTGCAATCCCCGTCCCTACAACCTAGCTCCTGTGTAACGGATAGAGAGGCCAGTGCATCGTCTATGTTGGGGTGAAATAGCCGATCGCATTCACTTCCAGCGTCTCAGTAGAACTTCATTCCCAGAACTCGAGGCCAGCCGGCGAGTGCGGTGAAACCCGGGGATGTCTACAATTCAACGAGGATCATCGGACACGGGCCCCGCGGGAAGGGCCGGTCGCTGCGCTTGCAGTGGGGCCGTCCGTCAAGGCAGCTGTGGACAGGGGGAGCTGCTGACAACAGCCACACACGTTTACCCGGCTACACCCCCTCCTCCAACCACTGCCAACAGCGTTAGTAGCCGGATCTCAAACACTGCCCACAGTTTAAAGATAAAAACCCGAGCCAGATTCCCTCACTCAGATCCACAGGAAATTGCTGTCCTCCAGGCTGGATTTGGAGGAGTGCCAGGAAACAAAGCAAATCGGAGATAATAGTACACAGAGGTGGCCCGTCTCAGGGTTGCAACACAGCAGCTGAGGTCGGGGAGAGAAGGCGTGAAGCACTCCCACCCGAGAGGTGCAAAGTCAGGATTCAGCTTGTTTTACGTTAAACCCAGGCTGCCGCCACCCACCATATTTATCTGTCGACTCCATAGCAAAAGGATTTGATACATGGAGCAGGGAGGTTCTACTTCAGTTGTACAGGGTCCTTGGTGA
Organism: Okamejei kenojei; assembly: GCA_035221665.1. Taxonomy (NCBI): domain Eukaryota; kingdom Metazoa; phylum Chordata; class Chondrichthyes; order Rajiformes; family Rajidae; genus Okamejei; species Okamejei kenojei. The sequence continues at coordinate 32,729,649 of CM069155.1, forward strand.
GACCACACCTGGATGAATTGCGTTACAGTTTTGGTCTCCAAAATCTGAGGAAGGACATTATTGCCATAGAGGGAGTGCAGAGAAGGTTCACCAGACTGATTCCTGGATGTCAGGACTGTCTTATGAAGAAAGACTGGAAGACTCATGGATTATACTCTCTGGAATTTAGGAGATTAGAGTGGGATCTTATAGAAACTTACAAAATTCTTAAGGGGGTTGGACAGGCTTAGATGCAGAGGAAGATTGTTCCCGATGTTGGGGAAGTCCAGGACAAGGGTCACAGCTTAAGGATAAGGGGGAAATCCTTTAAGACCGAGATGAGAAATACTTTTTTTCACACAGAGAGTGGTGAGTCTCAGGAACTCTCTGCCCACAGGGTAGTTGAGGCCAGTTCATTGGCAATTTAAGAGTGATTGGATGTGGCCCTTGTGGCTAAAGGATCAGAGGGTCTGGATGAAGGCAGGTACGGGATAACTGAGTTGGATGATCAGCCATGACATATTGAATGGCGGTTGCAGGCTCGAATGAAAGGCCTCCTGAATGGCCTTTCTATGTTTCTATGAGATGGGCAAACAAAAGGCGCGAGCGTAGACCAGGAACAAAGTGAAAGGTGAAGGGAGACGTGAAGAAAAGTTATTTAAGTCTGTAGCCACCTAATCATCTCAGCTGTGTTTTGTTGACTGGTGGCCATGATCATATCGAAGGGCTGAATGGCCTCCTCCTGCCCCTATTTTCTATGTTTCTATGTGGCAAAGTGTGGGGCACGGCGGCGCAGCGGGTAGAGCTGCTGCCTGACAGCGCCAGAGACCCGGGTTCGATCCTGACGACGGGTGCTGTCTGCACGCAGTTTGTACGTTCTCCCCGTGACCCGTGTGGGTTTCCTCCGGGAACCTCCGGCTTCCTCCCACACGCCAAAGAGGACAAGGTTTGTAGGCTAAATGGCTTCGGTAAAGTTGCAAATTGTCCCTCGTGTGTTGAGGATAGTTCTAGCGTGCGGCGCAGACTCGGTGGGCTGAGGGCCTGTTTCCGCGCTGTATCTCCAAACTAAACCTCAAGGCCACGGAGAGAATGGCTGTTCCTTTTGATGAAGTAACTTCATTTAATTAACAACATTTCTGGGGGAATAAACCTACGACAGTAACACAGCTGTGGTAGTTTTGGGGTGATTGGCTGCCAGTCACCCTGCCCGGGGGATGGGGGGGCGGGGGGGAGGGGAGAGGGGACAGGAGCTTGGGTTAAAGAATGGCCACAGCGTGGCAGAAAGAAAGGCACATGGGCCACCCAATTCCAGGGAGGGACCTAGAAGGGGCCTTCTGCATCTGGATCCTATCTACATCATAGGAACCTCACGCTTGCTCAGTGGCACAGCTGGTCGAGTCGCTGCCTCACAGCATCAGAGAACCCAGGTTCGATCCCGACCTCGGGTGCTGTGCGTGTGGAGTTTGCACGTTCTCCTTCTGTCTGCGTGGGGTGCCTCCAGTTTCCTCAACCTCAAGTCTAGTATAATACAACGTTTTAACCCCCTGGCGACTAGTTGGTCAAGCAGCGTTCCACTTCAAACTCACCGGCTCTTCCCCACAGTTCAGAGGCCTAAATGGAGGAAGGGTCGGTAACACGTGCCTCCAGCGTGTCGATGAGTGGCTAAGAAAGTGGGATAATGTAAAGCCCCTGTGAACGGGTGAGTATTGGTGACCGTAGACTCAGCGGGTCGAAGAGCGCGGTTCAACACTGCATCGCTAGACTAAAGTCGCCAATTTAGTTACACGCCCTCTTTAGATACGACAGGCCACAGATAGAGAATGACATGCCTGAGCAAGGAGAGGGGGGGGGGGGGGGGGGGGAAAGAGTGAGAGAGAGGGAGAGAGACACACACACCCACATCAGCCGGGTGTCAGTGCACAAGGTGAAAATAGTGGGCAAAAAATCATTCACCACAATATATTTGCATTTGAAAGGAAAGCAGCCTCAGAACAAAGACAGGGTGTATAGACTAGAAACAAATGCCACAACGTTCTGCAGAGAGGGTGGGGGGAATGGGGAGGGGGGGGGGGAAGGAAGAGGGAGAGGCAGGGAGTGGGGTGGAGAGGGAGGAGGGGAGGTAGGGTTTCCAACTGTCCCTTATTAGCCGGGACATCCCGTATATTCGGCTAAATTGGTTTGTCCCGTACTGGACCGCCCTTGTCCCATATTTGACTGCTACTATTTGGGTTGAGGGAACTGTCGGGTCGGAGTGCCGCGTCCGGCCCCGCCTCACCCGTCCCGAGCGCGAAGTCCGGCGCCTGGGTCAAAACTCCCAAGCTGGCCTTTGTGTGCAGTCCAGTACCCGGGCCCACGCACCATTCACCCAGCCATGGGCGAGTCAGTAAACGAATCGCCATCGGGAATTTGTCCCTTGTTTTGACCCTTTTGTCCCTTAATTGGGAGTGAGAAAGTTGGTGGCCCTAGGGGGAGGGGCAGGGGAGGGGGGTGAAGAAAGTGGGGAGAGGAAGAGGGGAAGGAGGGAGGGGACGAGGGGAAGGGAAGGGGATGAGAGGGGAAGGGGGGAGAGGGGGAGGGAGAGGGATGAGGGGGAGAGAGAGAGGGGGGAGAGAGAGGGGTGGAGAGATCTTTGCCGTTCCTGCGAGAGGGGGGGAGAGAGAGTGGGGGTGGACTTTCTGTCTGAGAGAGAGAGAGGACTAGAGCACAAGCACGACCAATGTTGCAGATCGATGGGACACGGGGTGACACGAGATGACTACTTCCACGTTACTCACAGGCTGTTGATTTGCTTTATATTCTATTTGAAAGCTCAGCCAAACAGTAACTTGCCCAGAGGCTAGATGGCAAGTGGAAATTTCCATTCCGAAACACAGGTCCCAGAGCTCGATTGCAAACGAGACCGCGATGGGACTCAAAATGAAAGTATTTGAGTTTAGATGGAGATGCCAGCTTGCACAGATGAACTCTGAATGCATCCCTTTTTCCCCCAACATCAAAAGAAAATAAAAGAATGCAGTAATCCGTATTTATGAATTCCAGAATCCAATTTCCTCTCCTGTCTTTCACATGGCCTCAAACAATAGCCGCCTGGGTCCAAGTGAAGTGCAGCCTCGCTGGTGTCTGAAGCTAAAGCAGTCCGGCGCAGCCATTAAAATGCTGATAGACACAAAAAGCTGGAGTAACTCAGCGGGACATGCGAGAGAAGGGATGGTCGAGACCCTTCCTCAGACTGGTGTCAGGGGGGTGGGCAGTCCATAGATGAGGGAGTGTGTAGACAAGGAAGTGTAAGGTGTGAAACAGGACAAAGGGAATGGAGATCAAAAACATGTAGAATAGATGTTTAAGAAGGAACTGCAGATGCTGGAAAATCAAAGGTAGACAAAAGTGCTGGAGAAACTCAGCGGGTCAGGCAGCATCTGTGGAGCGAAGGAAATGGGCAACGTTTCGGGCCGAAACCCTTCTTCACAATAGATCATTGTCAGTTGGGGAGAAGGTCACTACACAGCAAACAGAGATAAAAGGTAATCGGAGACAGTAAGGCTGGTCGGGGAACTGGGAAGGGGGAGGGGATGGAGAGAGAGGGAAAGCAAGGGCTACTTGAAGTTAGAGAAGTCAATACTCATACCGCTGGGGTGTAAGCTGCCCAAGCGAAATGCCGCGCAGCATCATCCTCAGTGGGTCAGATGTCCCCCCTCCCTCAGACATCTGCCCGCTTACACGTGGGAACAAACTCACACACGGCCCGCAGAGAGAGAGAGTTGCTGTCACACAGCGGCAGAAACCCGGGTTCGACCCTGACCACGGGTGCTGTCTGTACGGATTTTGTACCTTCACCCCATGACATACGTGGGTTTCTCCGGGTCCCTCCAACGTTCCAAAGACATGCAAGTTTGTAGATTAATTGGCTCCTGAGAATTGTCCCTAGTGAGTGTAGAATAGAACGAGTGCACGGGCGAACACTGGCCGGCATGGACCCTGCGGGCCGAAGGGCCTGTTTCCACGCTGTATCTCTAAACTAAACCATCCTTGCTCCAGCCAGCAGGGAGGTCCCCTCCTCGCACGAATCCGTGAGTGTCAGTGTGCAACCAATGGAGGGAAAACACAACTTAGATTGACGGAAGACAATTCTGAATCTCAAAGACTGAACCCCAAGAGCTGGAGTTCAATTTCAATTTGGGTGGGCGGGGGAGGAAATGGTGAATTATAGTCCTGCAGCATGGAGATGGGCCCTTCAGCCCAACGTGTTCATGCTGACCAAGATGCCCCCTTCTACGCTGGTCCCACCAGCCTGCATTTGGCCCCTATCCTTCTGAACATTCCCTATCCATAAACAAGATGTGGGAGCATAGAATTGGAGATCAAGATGGGTCAAACAAGTTTGGTTTAGTTTAGAGATAGAGCGGGGAAACAGGCCCTTAGGCCCCACCTAGTCCGCACACTAACACATTAGGGACAATTTTCAATTCTACCAAGCCAATTAGCTTACAAACATGTGCATCTTTGGAGTGCGGGAGGAAACCAGAGATCCTGGAGAAAACCCACGCAGTTCACACAGAGAAGGTATAAACTCTGCACAGACAAGCACCAGGGGCCAGACTCGAACCCGGGTCGCTGCAAGGCAGCCTCTCTACCGCTGCGTCCTGTGATAAAGGAGAAAGGGGGAGAGGGGCCCACAAAGTGGGATGAAGTAAGAAGCAGAAAGCAGTACAATAACACTGGCCAGTCGGAACAAACGGCAGCTTTCTGTGCTGGGATTGCGATGTGAAGGAGCCCCATCCATTCAGCACCAACATTCACGCAGGTACAACCCATCTACATAACAGTAGGACCACCCAGCTCCAGGCCGCTCGCCCCCAAATCACAGAGGGAGGAGGAGATGGAGGGGGACGCATACAAGTGCAGTGATAGCTGCCAATACTGGGTACTCAAGCAGAGCGGGCATCTTCCCCAATGTAGGCCCTTGTTTACCAGACCATGAGCTGACCTCTCCCGTTCGATCTACAGACTGTTGTTTCACCAGGTGTCATCCACTATTCTAAGACTAGAGGTCACAGCCTCAGAAGTAAAGGATATTCTTTTAGGAAGGAGATGAGGGGAAATTTATTTAGCCAGAGGGTGGTGAATCTGTGGAATTCTTTGCCACACAAGGCTGTGGAGGCCAAGTCAGTGGAGATTTTTAAGGCAGAGATAGATAGATTATTGATTAGTGCGGGTGTCAGAGGTTATGGGGAGAAGGCAGGGGAATGGGGTCAGGAGGGAGAGATAGATCAGCCATGAATGGATGGCGGAGTAGACTTGATGGGCCGAATGGCCTAATTCTGCTCCTAATCCTTATGCCCATGATGTGGATGTTGAGCCACAGCAGCAGGAAGCAAGACACCCAGCCCTCTGCTCCAGAGCTGCCCATATATAGGACCCAGCCAACAACTCTGCGTACCGTCAGCTTACAGGCCGACAGGCAGACCTGTCACCGGGATGTCACTGAATCGCAAAGGCGATCAAGAACAACTTCAGTACATTTGATACAAATGAACTTTCGGTTTCTACACCTGAAAAGACCTCCACTTCCCCTCTCCGCAGTCTGGAGCAGGGCCTCGACCCGAGACGTCCCCCTCGTCCTTCTCTCCAGAGATGCTGACTGGCCCGGTGAGTTACTCCAGCTTTTTGTGTCTGTACCCTTCCAGAGTGTGTGGCTGGGCATCGAAAACCTCACAGCACGAGGACAAATCCCCAGTTAAACCTCGGGTGGAATATAGTTATGATGGAATATCGGGCTGTTAGACAATAGACAATAGGTGCAGGAGTCGGCCATTCGGCCCTTCGAGCCAGCACCTCCATTCAATGTGATCATGGCTGATCATCCCCAATCAGTACCCCGTTCCTGCCTTCTCCCCATATCCCCTGACTCTGCTATTTTTAAGAGCCATATCTAGCTCTCTCTTGAAAGTATCCAGAGAACCTGCCTCCACCGCCCTCCGAGGCAGAGAATTCCACAGACTCACCACTCTCAGTGAGAAAAAGTGTTTCCTCGTCTCCGTTCTAAATGGCTTACTCCTTATTCTTAAACTGTGGCCCCTGGTTCTGGACTCCCCCAACATCGGGAACATGTTTCCTGCCTCTAGTGTGTCCAAGCCCTTAACAATCTTATATGTTTCAATGAGATTGGACATCAAGTGATAGTCAGACATACAGCACGAAAACAGGCCCTTCGGCCCAATTCGTCCATTCCAAACATGATGCCCCGTCTAAGCTAGTCCCGTGTGCCCCACGTCACTCTAAACCTGTCCTATCCATCCACTGAATCCACTTGAATTCACCTGGTATCTCCCATTGTTTAAAAACACAGAATACAAGATGAAGACAACTGTGACAATTCTGCGACACCACCACCCCCCCCCCCCCCCACAATAAAAAAAAAGAAAATAGAGGAGGCAAAATTAAAACCAGGGGCCATTTGGCGGGTACAGCCACTGTATTTTCAGCTCAATATCTCTCCAAATTAACACCAGCTTAGAGCAACACCTGTCCCTTTACCTCCCCCCTCGACTCCATCCAAGGACCCAAATAGTCTTTCCCGGTTTCCGGGGCAGAGGTTCACCTGCACCTCCTCCAACCTCATCTCCTGTATCCGCTGTTCCAGGTGTCAACTTCTCTACATCGGCGAGACCAAGCGCAGGCTCGGCGATCATAGAAACATAGAAAATAGGTGCAGGAGTAGGCCATTCGGCCCTTCGAGCCTGTACCGCCATTCAATATGATCACGGCTGATCATCCAACTCAGTATCCTGTACCTGCCTTCTCTCCATACCCCCTGATCCCTTTAGCCACAAGGGCCACATCTAACTCCCTCTTAAATATAGCCAATGAACTGGCCTCAACTACATTCTGTGGCAGAGAATTCCACAGATTCATCACTCTCTGTGTGAAAAATGATTTTCTCATCTCGGTCCTAAAAGACTTCCCCCTTATCCTTAAACTGTGACCCCTTGTCCTGGACTTCCCCAACATCAGGAACAATCTTCCTGCATCTAGCCTGTCCAACCCCTTAAGAATTTTGTAAGTTTCTATAAGATCCCCTCTCAATCTTCTAAAGATCGTTTCGCTGAACACCCCCGCTCAGTCCGTCTTAACCAACCTGATCACCCCGGTGGCTCAGCACTTCAACTCCCCCTCCCATTCCCAATCTGACCTTTCTGTCCTGGGCCTCCTCCATTGTCAGTGTGAGGTCCAGCGCAAATTGGAGGAACAGTGCCTCAAATTTTGCTTGGGCAGTTTACACCCCAGCGGTATGAACATTGACTTCTCCAACTTCAGATGGCCCTTGCTTTCTCTCTCCTGCTCCCCTCCCCCTTCCCAGTTCTCCCACCAGTCAGTCTTACTGTCTCCACCTACATTCTATCTTTGTCCCGCCCCCCCCCCCCACATCAGCCTGAAGAAGGGTCTCAGCACAGTGGGAGTCCCAGCAGAGCTGAAGAACAAACCAACTCAAATATTATTCCATCGGAAGGAATATAAAAAGGAATTAATTACTCAGAATCTTCTCTTGGCCAACCCAGTCTAAAAGCAACCGTTGCCACAAGGTTATATGTTGCCAGTTCCATTGACACAATGACAAGGGGTCTTTTAAACCAGCAAAGAGTTTCAACAAGTTCAGGGGCATTGGTTTTCATTTTAGCCATTAGTTGCAATCACCCATTTTACACTATAGAGCACAAAGTTGAAATGTACCACCAATTCTGATGTATATCTGTGGAACTCGTTGCCACAGAAGGGTGTCGAAGCCCAGACAATGGACATTTTTACGGTGGAGATTGACAGATTCTTGATTGAGATTGGCGACTATTGTATACTGTCTTAGTGTACTATTGCTACGCACGCGTAATGAATCTAAGATATACTTGTGTATAGTACTACCTTTACTGAACGGTGTGAAAAAAGAACATTTAAATTGCACCTCAGTACAGGTCCACCATCAATTTTCCAGCAACTGGTAGTCCCGGTGCCTCCTTAATCTGGACAAAATTATGAACGCACTTGAAATCGCTCTGGAAGTCGTCGCCCCCCCCCCCCCCAACCACCCACGTGGCGCCTGGGCCGGGTAAGACGGCCAATCTCGACCTCGTCGACACTCCCGCGCCGATCGGCGGGTGGAATTTGCCTTCTGCGGCCAGGGCTGTGGAACTCCGGCCTGGCCAGAGCCGACAGGTCCATTCCCACAGCCGGCTACCGTGACGGACCTTGCAGGATGGTATTTCGGTTCCCCCCCCCCCCCCCCCCCCCCAGGCCATGAACTCTGCTGGTCCGGCCAAACGGATAACGCAGAAAGGCTCTGGAACCACAGGTGCCGGAACATCGGTGGTGGGCCTGGACACGTGGCATTAAAAGCACCAATAAACATGGAGCAACCACACTGGATTTACTGTTGGTTCTCCAAATGGCTGCTCCAGAGTTTCTTATCGAAAGCAGTGGACTCCTTGGAAGCGGAGACCACGTGCCAACGGTGGGCATAAGGGCCTGCTTCAGCGCTGTATCTCTAAAGTCTATCTACCCGCGTTAGGTTCATACCCCCCTCAACCAAGGGCGACAATGGGATCCGATCCCAGAACAGTCTGCTCCTTTTTCAGAGAGCGGGGGGAGGAGGCAGGGTGGCGCCCGTTTTAAAGTATCTCTTTGGGAAAGTTTGGAAAACTGGGACCTGGGGAAGCTTCTCACCCACCTCCACGTGAAGAATCTTAAATCACTCCTGCTTCCACCTCCGAGGGAATAAAAATCAGATGCAGACCCAGGAGCGCGCACAAGAACCTTACCTTTGGTTGGGCCCGACGTGGGAAAGCCACCTTGGGATCGATCTGTACAGGAAGGAAACAGAACAGACGATTAAATCATTCAGCCACAATAACAAAGCTCACGCAAGACGACGAGACCGGAGGACTATCAACGTCCATTCCCATCAGGAAACAAGTGGAATGTTAACCATTTTAAAACGCACCATCACCCGGCGAGAACGGCCTGGAACTTCGGGCCTCCGCGAAGGCGACTGCGGAGGCCTCAATAGGCCCGACTATGGGTGGACATGGGATGGGGACTGGACTTTGTGCCTTCCCTCACAATGGAAACCAATGAATCATAGAAAATAGGTGCGGGAGGAGGCCATTCGGCCCTTCGAGCCTGCACCGCCATTCAATATGATCATGGCTGATCATCCAACTCAGTATCCTGTACCTGCCTTCTCTCCATACCCCCTGACCCCTTTAGCCACAAGGGCCACATCTAACTCCCTCTAATCTAATATAGCCAATGAACTGGCCTCAACTACATTCTGTGGCAGAGAATTCCACAGATTCACCACTCTCTGTGTGAAAAATGATTTTCTCATCTCGGTCCTAAAAGACCTCCCCCTTATCCTTGAACTGTGACCCCTTGTCCTGGACTTCCCCAACATCGGGAACAATCTTCCTGCATCTAGCCTGGCCAAACCCTTAAGAATTTTGTAAGTCTCTATAAGATCCCCCCTCAATCTCCTAAATTCCAGCGAGTGCAAGCCGAGTCTATCCAGTCTTTCTTCATATGGAAGTCCTGCCATCCCATTGTGGGGGGGATGTTTTTTATGTTTAAATCTCTTTGTTATTGTTATGTCTGTATTCTTTTTTTATGCACTGCATTGGCAAGAAGCATTTCACTACACCAACTGGTGTATGTGACCAATAAATAACCTTTCAACCTTTGAACCAATTCATGTAATACATCAGTTTGATGTCAGATCATCTGGAGTGCAAAATACAGGCAATGCTGATTTTTCACCCACTCTCAACATACAACAGCAAGAATGGAGGCAGCATCAATTGGTCAGGCTCGTGGCTCTCATTACTCACGCCTTCTTCCTCATGGGGGGGTCAGTCAGATAGCAATCTGTGGGCATCTTGCCTAATTTGTGCTCTCTCCGAAACGATCCCAGAAATATTGGAGCAGCTCACCTTCAGACCAGCTTGTCGAGTTCTTACGCCCAAAACTTGTTGGGACGGAATAAATTGGACGAATAAATTGCAAAATAAGAACTGATATTCAAGGCTCAGTTTCTCGAACTATCGGGTAGAAACACCCTGTTTAAGAAGGAACTGCAGATGCTGGAAAATCGAAGGGAGACAAAAAATGCTGGAGAAACTCAGAAGGAAATCGGCAACGTTTCGGGCCGTAACCCTTGAGGAAATAGGCAACGTTTCGGGCCGAAACAAGGGTTTCGGCCCGAAACGTTGCCTATTTCCTTCGCTCCATAGATGCTGCTGCACCCGCTGAGTTTCTCCAGTACTTTTGTCTACTATGTAGAAACACTCTACTCCTGGACCCGACTGGTGCTGAACCAGGGGATATACAGATCACAGAAATGCCCCCGACCGTCCTTCTCTGAGCTACAGAACTGTATTCTTTACCTAAAGAGGCTTCTGCGTCACAGAAGGATTCAAGAATTGACTGCATCATAAAGTGTTCCCCCAAGTTGGAAACGCTATCGGCTGAGGTTTCAAAGGTTGAACTGGTTGGTTAGCCAGCCACAGATTTGGACAGGTCTTGGTTAGATTCAAATCTTAAATAAGACGAATTAATTAATATTCAAAATGAACTGCAGTTCAAATGATGGCAGGCCACAGATATCATTCTAGCGAGTTTCAACTTGGAGCCCACAATGTGTGCATTTAGCTAATCACGCCTGTGGCAGCTCATGGTAGACCAATCCAATCACATCACGGGTGGCACATCGATACAGCTGCTGCCTCACAGCGCCAAAGGCCCAGGTTCGATCCTGACTACGGGTGCTGTCTGTATCGAGTTTGCACGTTCTCCCTGTGACCACGTGGGTTTTCTCCGGGTGCTCCGGTTTCCTCCCACACTCAAAAGACCCGCGGGTTTATAGGTTAATTGGCTTTGTTAAGTTATAAAATTGTCGCAAGTGTATAGGATAGTGTTAGTGTGATAGCGGGTGATCGCCGGTCGGCGTGGAGTCGGTGGGCCGAAGGGCCTGTTTCAAATAGACAATAGGTGCAGTAGGCCATTCGGCCCTTCGAGCCAGCACCGGCATTCAAGCTGATCATCGCCAATCAGTACCCCGTTCCTGCCTTCTCCCCATATCCCCCGACTCCCGCTATTTTCAAGAGCCCTATCTAGCTCTCTCTTGAAAGCATCCAGAGAACCGGCCCCCACCGCCCTCTGAGGCAGAGAATTCCACAGACTCACCACTCTCTGTGAGAAAAAGTGTTTCCTCGTCTCCGTTCTAAATGGCCTACCCCTTATTGTTAAACTGTGGCCCCTGGTTCTGGTTTCCGTGCTGTATCTCCATAGTCCACAGTCAATCCGTTTCAGCCATCTCCCTATAACCCTGTATCTTGCTTCACTTCTAGAGACTTATACTGCCTTAATGTTCTCTGCCTCAACACACTAACGCATACAGTGTAGGTTACGGCAAGAGAACATAGGGGCTGTTCTTCCCACCCACTGGCTATAACTGCCACACTGGGGGCAACTTTACGGGTGTTAATTAATCCACCGACCCACATGGCCTTTGGACACGAGAACCCGGAGGGCAGGGGACCGGGGGGAAACCCACACAGCAACAGGGAGGATGTGCAAACTCAAAGCAGACAGAACCTAAGATGTGGATCCGTCAAACCTGGGTCTCTGGAGCAGTGTGAGGCAGCAGGGTTACAGACGGTATCGTTCCAAAATCCCCGCTTCAAAGGCCAGGAAATGGGGTGGCAGAGGAGAGTAACGAGGACGAGGGGTTTCTAGATACACCAACAAGATCTATCACACTGATCTGATAGAAACTATCAGAGTGTAAACTATCACACAGCTCCCATAGTCAGGATCGAACCTGGGTCTCTGGCACCGTACAACCAAGCTTCACTGACATGGGGAACAGACGGGGGAGACTGCTGCCCCAATATCCCAGGAACAACAATAACATTTGTTGAAAGATCCCAAATGGGCTTTAGCATCTGACGTGATCCTGGCCCAAAATGACCAGACATGTCCTAGAATCTATTACCGACAACACAGTGCTGGAGTAGGTCCGACAGAGGTTCACCTGCGCCTCCTCCAACCTCATCTACTGCATCCGCTGCTCCAGATGCCAGATGATCTATATCTGTGAGACCAAGCGGAGGCTTGGCGATCGTTTCGCCGAACACCTCCGCTCGGTCCGCATTAACCAACCCGACCTCCCGGTGGCTCAGCACTTCAACTCCCCCTCCCATTCCGTATCCGACCTCTCGGTCCTGGGCCTCCTCCACGGCCAGAGTGAGCAACACCGCAAGTTGGAGGAACAGCACCTCATATTCCGCTTGGGGAGTCTGCATCCTCTTGGCATGAGCATCAAATTCTCTCAATTCTGTTAACCCTTGCTGTCTCCTCCCCTTCCCACCTCTCCCTCAGCCCTCGGGCTCCTCCTCCTCCTTTTTCTTTTCTTCCCCCTGCCTTCCCCCACCCCCCATCAGTCTGAAGAAGGGTTTCGGCCCGAAACGTTGCCCATCCCCTTCGCTCCATAGATGCTGCTGCACCCGCTGAGTTTCTCCAGCATTTTTGTGTACCCTCGATTCTCCAGCATCTGCAGTTCCTTCTTTAACAATGTGCAGGAGTAACTCAGCGGGTCAGCAGCATCTCTGCAGAAATAGGGTGTGTGAAGTTTTGAAAACGTCTCCAGAGATGCTGCCTGGCCTGCTGAGCAACTCCAGTACTTTGTGTCGATCTCTGGTATAAGCCAGCGCCTGCAGTTTTGTTTCTCCTTCCACGAATCTATTGCTGGTTACTCATACCAACTGCTGTTGGATGGTCCACGTTGCTCTGGTACCAGGGCTACTCCACATGCATTTAATTCAAAAGACCAAATCCCGCAGAGTAGTCTTGCTGGGCATCGGTTCCCAGAAGGCCCCTTGAGATTCTTATCCACAAGCTGAGCCATCTCACCAAGACATGCAGCACACAGCCAGTGGTTCTGACCAGGTTCCGTCAGGATTCAAAAGTGCCTCCAGATATAGCCAAGTTCCTGCATTCCTAAAAACAGCACCGGGAACTTCAAATAAACAGCAAGCAATTCCCAACAACATCCATTTTTAGTCATGTCTGAGGTGATCACCAGAAGAATTGTTCCCGACATATTCCTCCTCTATCACATGGTACAGTCTAGACGGGTTCTAGGGTCCAAGTGTGTTGGATTTAACAGGGTCAACAGATGGAACATAACATCGGCCTTTGAAGCAAGATGGAACCACACACACACACCAGCCTCACTATTCAATTAGACTGCGATTCATCTGTACAATAGACAATAGGTGCAGGAGTAGGCTGGCCATTTCACCCAGCACCGCCATTCATTGTGATCATGGCTGATCACCCACAATCAGTACCCCGTTCCTGCCTTTTCCCCATATCCCATGGATTGGGCTATCTTAACTCTCTCCTGAAAGCATACAGAGAATTGGCCTCCACCACCTTCTGAGGCAGAGAATTCCACAGATTCACAACCCTCTGTGTGAAAAAGTGTTTCCTCATCTCTGTTCTAAATGGCTTTACCCATTATTCGCAAACTGCGGCCCCTGGTTCTGGACTCCCCCAACATCGGGAACAAGTTTCCTGCGTCTACTGCGTCCAAACCCTTAATAATTGTAATCTGCTCCACATTAATCCATACCCTCATCAACAAACCCTTTCACCTACGGCCACAACAGCTCCAAAGGGCTTCCGACCTTCTGCAGAGCAGGGAATGTAAAGTAAAAATTCCGAATGGCGACCCCAGCAACTGCAGACGCTGGAATCTGTATCAACTCTGCTGGAAGAACGGAGCGGGTCAAGCGATAGCATGTAACAAGAAGCTTTTCACTGTACCTCAGTACACGTGACAATAAACTAAACTGTGTCAGTATAGATCCGTAACAATGACTGTATCGAGGAAAAAGACAGTCGGCGTTTTGGGTCAAGACCCCTGCTGCAGGGTTGACTAGACCTGACACAACTCGTTGTGTTGGACCAGCAGTACCTTTAAGATATTAACCATGCACGGAGACCCGGGTTCGATCCTGACTATGGGTGCTGTCTGTACATTCTCGCTGTGACTGCGTGGGTTTTCTCTGGGTGCCCCGGTTTCCACCCACTCTCCAAAGACGTACAGGTTTGTAGGTTAACTAATTAATCTGTTCCTAGTGCGTAGGATAGTGCTGGTGCACAGGCATCGCTGGTCGGTACGGACCTGGTGGGCCGTGGGACCCGTTTCCGCAGTTTAGTATCTCTAAACTAAACTAGCCCTAGACTCAACTAGATGAAACGTTGGTCTGTTTACACTTTGGACACCACAGGTGACGATCTGGTGATCACTGCACACATGGGAACATCACGGTCAGGATGTGGATTACAGCCGCTCTTTCCTGGGATTCCAATAGAACGGAGACCACGTGGGCAAGCCAACACTATCGCAAGTTTATCCGATATCACTTTGGCACAACTGCTGAGGATTTGTAGCTAAATACAAATCGGTAAAGGTAACTTTTTTTTGTTTTAGGGGGGGGGGAAGCACGGTAGCGCAGTGGTCGAGTTGCTGCTTACAGCACCAGAGACCCGGCTTCGATCCTGGCTACGAGTGCTGTCTGTAAAGAGTTTGCACGTTCTCCACGTGACTGCATGGAATTTCTTCGGTTTCAGGTGCTCCAGTTTCCTCCCAAACTCCAAAGACGTTCAGGTTTGTAGATTAATTGGCTCTGGTCAAAATGTAAATTGTCCCAAGTGTGTATAGGATAGTGCTAGGAGATCGCGGCTTGGTGGGCCGAAGGGCCTGTTTCTGAGCAGTTTCTCTAAAGTCCAGCAATGACACAGAAGGAAGCCATTTTGTCCATCTGGCCCATACTAGCTCCCAGCTTAGCCGTGCCATTACCTCCAGTTTCCTTTTCCTTATTTGCCTGTAAACACGTGATCTCGGAGAAACAAAAGCAGCTCTTTTAAATGCAAGTTTGCATACTTCATTTTGCCTCACAAAATAATCGGGATTTCTGAGATGGCATTATGTGTGGTCAAAGCGGACTAGATGCCACACCACTGCATGAATATTCCAGCCTGAATTTAGACAATGATGACACCAAAATTGGTGGAGCTGCAGACAGCGAGGGGGGGGGATGTCAAAATATACAGCGGGAGAGATATTAGCTACAGCAATGGGTGGAGAAATGGCAGATGGAATTTAATTTGAGCAGGTGCGAGGCATTGCACTTTGGGAGGTATTTTTTAGGCACAGATAGACAAGTTTTTGATTAGAATAGGTGTCAAGGGATAGACGGAGGAGGCAGGAAATTGGGATTAGGTGGCGTAGATTAACGATGATTGAAATGCAAAATAGACTCGATGGGCCGAATTACATAGAAACATAGAAAATAGGTGCAGGAGGAGGCCATTTGGCCCTTCATTGTGATCATGGCTGATGGTCCCCTATCAATAACCCGTGCCTGCCTTTAACCTTGACTCCACTCGCCGCTAGAGCTCTATCTAACTCTCTCTTAAATCCATCCAGTGATTTGGCCTCCACTGCCCTCTGTGGCAGGGATTTCCATAAATTCACAACTCTCTGGGTGAAAAAGTTTTTACTCACCTCAGTCTTTAAATGACCTCCCCTTTATTCTAAGACTGTGGCCCCTGGTTCTGGACTCGCCCAACATTGGGAACATTTTTCCTGCATCCTTTTATAATTTTAGATGTTTCTACTCCTGTAACTTGCGATGGCCGAATGTGGGGAAAGAGCAAGACCCATAACAGCATTGATGTACAGAGAGATCTTGCTGTCCAAGTCCACACTTCCTGAGAGTCGCAACTCAAGCTAGAGTGGCAAAGAAGGCAGACACAAAAAGCTGGAGTAACTCAGCGGATCAGATATCTGGAGAAAAGGAATAGGTGACATTTCGGGTTGAGACCCTTATTCAGACTTCTAAAGAAGGCTTATGGTATGCTTGCCTTCATCAGTCAGGCATTGAGCTCAAACGTCAGGAAGTGTAGTTGCAGCTTTATAAGACTCTGGTCCGGGTGCATTTGGAGTATCGCACATAGTTTAGTTTGGAGATACAGCGAGGAAACAGGCCCTTCGGCCCGACGACTCCTCGCCGACCAGCCATCCCCGCACACCAAGACCATCCCACGCACACGAGGCCCAATTAACCTGCAAACCTGTACGTGTTTGGAGTGCGAGAGGAAACCGGAGCACCCGGAGAAAACCCATTCAGGTCAAGGGGAGAACAAACAAACTCTGTACCGACAGCATCCGTGGTCAGGATCGAACCCGGGTGTCCGGCGCTGCAAGGCAGCAACTCTACCGCTCGCTGCGCCTTCCATTGCAGGAAGGACATGGCTTTGAAGAGTGTACAGACTAGGTTTATCAAAAGGATATTAGCTGTACGGAGAGGTTGGACAAATTTGAGATTGTTTTGTCTGGAGAGCTGGAGAGCTGGAGGCTGGGGGGGGGGGAAATTCTCACAGAAGTAGATAAAATTATTATAGGTATGGAACCCGTTTCCCCAGGATGGAAATGTCAAAGCTATTAGGCATAACTTTAAGGTGAGAGCTTTAAGGAGATGCGCGAGACAAGTGGGTTTTTTTTTAGAAACACAGAGTGTTCGGAACTCGCTGCCAGGGGTGATGGTGGAGGCAGACATGACGGTGGCATTTAAGAGGCTTTTAGATAAGCAGAGATATGCAGGGAATGTTGGGATCTGGATCACGTGCAGGCATGAGGAGATTAGTTTAACATGGCACCGTGTTCCGCACTGACATAGTGGGTCAAAGAGCCTGGCGTGTGTTTGTCCAGCGCTAGTGTAGGTTAACCCAGCTTGCATGACATGCAGTAAACCACAGGAATATTATTCATTTCTGGAAAGGGACCCTTTCTGATTACAATCTCTCAGCAGCGTGAAACAATCTCCCTATCTCAAACCCGAGTGGAGGTTTAGCCGATTATTGTTAAGCTCTGCTTGATAAAACAAACAGGTTTTGGACTCTTGGTATTTAGAATAGGATTTCCTTTTGTGGATGAAGAAACTGTTTCATCAGCTCGCACAGTGTTACCATAGGCACAAGAATACGGGGGATAAAACATAAAGACCCGTGGCCTCTGGGATATATAGAAACCGTTTCACCTTACAATCCCAGGCAGTAGCAGGTGCCCAGGGTTCAAGTCGTTGTCAAAAACTGATCGACAATGCAGCAGAGAAGCAGGGACTTTGGCCCATCATGTCTATGCAAGCCCAAGGTCCTGTCTATGCCAGTCCCATTTTCATGCATCCAGCTCTGGATCATGGTGTTTAAAGTAAGGGCAGCACGATGGCGCAGCGGTAGAGATGCTGCCTTACAGCGCCAGAGACCCGGGTTCGATCCTGACCACAGGTGCCTGTGCGTACGGAGTTTGTGCGTTCTCATCCGTGACCTGCGTGGGTTTTCTCCGAGATCTCCCACGCTCCAAGGACGTACAGGTTTGTAGGTTAATTGGCTTGGTATAAAATATAAAAATTGTTGTGTGTGTGTGTGTGTGTGTGTGTGTGTGTGTGTGTGTGTGTGTGTGTGTGTGTGTGTGTGTGTGTGTGTGTGTGTGTGTGTGTGTGTGTGTGTGTGTGTGGTGTGTGGTGTGTGTAGGGTGGTGTTAATGTGCACGGATCATTGGTCAGTGAGGACTCGGTGGGCTGAAGGGCCTGTTTCCACCCTAAACTAAACCCTTAACCATTATAAGAGCCTTTCACCTGGCCCTTTCATCCCCTCCTGTTAGCTTGTTTGAATTCAAACACATCCTGGGGAAAAAATATTCTTCCTCAAATCTGCTCATAGTTTCCTATCCCCTATCTTATACCATCAGACTTCAGAGATACGGCGTGGAAACTGGCCCTCCAGTGCACCGAGTCTGCGCCAACCTGCGATAAACCCGTACACTAGCACAACTCTACACACCGGGGACAACTTGCAATTGTACCAAAGCCAATTAACCTGCAACCCAGTCGGTACGTCTCTGGAGTGTGGGAGGAAACGGGAGCACTTTGGGGCTAACGGAATCCAGGGATGTGGGGAGAAAGCGGGAACGGGGCACTGATTTTGGATGATCAGCCATGATCATATTGAATGGCGGTGCTGGTTCGAAGGGCCGAATGGCCTACACCTGCACCTATTTTCTATTTTTCTCCTGAGCACAGGGAGAACACGATGACAGTGCTGGAGTGACTACTAAATGTACAGACAGCACCCGCAGTCAGGATCAAACCCTGGTCTGTGGGGCTACAGGGCAGCAACTCTACCACTGCTGTGTTGTGCAGTTAAAAACATATCTTCCTCAAATCTGCTCCAAATCTCTTATCCCTCACCTTAATCCCAAGCCCCATGATGACAAACAGCTGAGCTATTGGGGAAGGGAACTAGATCCTCAGTATCTCTATTATCTCTGCCTCTCTCATACTTTTACACACCTGACGCGTGTCTCATCTCAGCCTCCTCTGCATCAAGGTAGTTTCTATTGGGTTAGGAGGGGAAGATAGAGCGACCATGACCAACTGGCAGAGTAGACTTGAAGGGCCGAATGGCCTAATTCTACTCCTATCTCTTATGAAGGAAAACAAACTAAGCCTATCCAACCTCTCACCATGGAGAAAATACTCCAATCCAGGCAGGACCTGGTTGGATCTCCTCTGCAACTGACCTTCTCTAGTTGTGCTGAACACAACACTAGTACCCAGTACACCAGTTGTGGCCCAACTAACATGTTACCTAGTAGGATCATGATCTCTTTCCTCTTATATTCCATGTCGTGGCTAATGACGCCAAGTATCCAGGTTGCCTTCTTCTCTTCACCGCCTTATCTACCGGTGAGGCTGCTGCCTACAAGGACCCCCGCTCACGGGCACAACTATTCCTTTGTGCTTCAGTGGTTCTTAATGTTCTACTATACAATGTGTATCAAAACCTGGAGTAACTTAGCAGATCAGGCAGCATCTCTGGAGAACACGGAGAGATGATATTTCAGGTCCAGAGACCCTTGTTAAAGGAGGTCGCAACCTGAAAGGTCTTCTCCAGAGATGCTGCCTGACCCGCCGAGTTACTCGAACACGAACACTACAGCAAAAACGCACACTGTGTTTTTTTTGTATACCAAGATCTACAGTTCCTTGTTTCCAATGAATGTGTACACCCCGAGCTACCATCTACCTCATTGGAGATCGTGCGGCTGTCTTTAATCGGACTTTGCCTTGCACTATATGTTATTCCCTTTATCCTGTATCAGTACACTGTGTATGGCTTGATTGTAATCATAGAAACATAGAAATTAGGTGCAGGAGTAGGCCATTCGGCCCTTCGAGCCTGCACCGCCATTCAATATGATCATGGCTGATCATTCAACTCAGTATCCTGTACCTGTCTTCTCTCCATACCCCCGATCCCTTTAGCCACAAGGGCCACATCTAACTCCCTCTTAAATATAGCCAATGAACTGGCCTCAACTACCTTCTGTGGCAGAGAATTCCAGAATTCCCCCTTATCCTTAAACTGTGGTTCTTGTAATCTTTCGGCTGACTGCAATAAAACGTATTTCACTGTACCTCAGTACATATGACCATAATAAACTGAACTAAATATTAGTCATACTAGAATCTATCACCTTCATTGTCAGGATACAATTCCACCTGCCATTTCTCTCCCCAGTCACAGTGTTGGCTCCATCCCCAGCAGATATGGACCAGGATTCCACCATGAAAATTCTCTCCCCCCCCAGCTAGTAAACCAATAACCGTATAGTCTTAACATCCAATTGCATGAGAAAGAAAATCAAGCTCCAAGAAATTGCTCAAGTTTTAATGTAAAAACAGCTGTCATTCATCAGACGAGATTAAATTCTTATTGAAAGGAATAAAATCCAAATAATTTAGCATTCATCAATGCCAACGGACAAAATCACTATTATATCTACATTTCTTATATAAAAATTAGCTTTAAGGGTACAAATGAATTTACTAACAGCACCCACGGTACCTTTTGCTCCTAGTTCCTGGTATATAGGACAGTATATAGGATCCTATATAGACAATAGGTGCAGGAGCAGGCCATTGTTAGGCCCTTCGAGCCAGTGTGATCACGGCTGATCATCCACAATCAGTACCTCGTTCTTGCTTTCTCCCCATATCCCTTGACTCTGCTATCTTTAAGAGCTCTAACTCAAATTGAGCTTCTAGCCTCATTTTGACCTTTTACTAAAAACAGTTGTCTTAGACTTTTACAAAAATAACTAATTGTGCATGAACCGTGACAAGCTGAGGGTCATCACAACACAGTCAGAACTTGATGCTCAACTAGCGTACAGTAGGGGGTGCCATAGAGCAAGACGAGGCCAATTGCTTTGCCCTTGACCACAGCACCTACTTAGGCCTCATCCTGATTCTGGGCCCTTCAAACCACCGGCAACCAGCGAGATATTAACTAGGGTGGAAGAAAACTGCAAAAAGTTCTCCTTTCAGACACGAGCTAGTCAGGATTGAGGGGGAATGGAAGCATGAAGTGAACAATGGGACAGTTTGCCCCATCCATCAACCTGGTCAACAGATCGATCAGCACAGGGTGTAGATCCCTTCACAGTGGGTTGTGATGTCTGCGAGATTGCTCAGTCCCACCAGGTGAATAATGAAAGAGGTTATAATCCACCATATCATCCTTCAAATCCCAAAGCTTTCAGGAAACTCAATGTGATTACAGGGCAGTGTGGTCAATAAACTGGCTCTGATATTGGATGGAGTGAATTGTTGTGCATTTAATTTGTTTTTAGATTTGCCAAATAAATTAGATAGACTCTGCTTCAAAAAGGAGCACAAAAATAACGCGATTTGAAGTTTGCGTAAGGGTTGTGAGGGTTTCTCAAGGACAATTGGAAACATCTCCTGACTAGGCTATTAAAAGGCTTACATCGACTTATATCGATATGCAAGGTGACAGGTTTTTTTTTTTTAATGACCTTAGGTTGGAGTTCAGCTTAATCCCCAGAGACAATCTGCCTCATTGACACCCTAATAAATCACAGGAAAATGAATGCAGGTGCAACAAAGATGACCCTGTCAGAGAGATACAGTTTACCCAGCCACTTCACCCAGGCCTTTTCATTTATTTTCTGGAGAATATTCTGTCAAAAGAGCGAGGAGGGAACGGGGGGGGGGGGGGGGGGGGAAGATCTGGAGCTGAGGGAGCCTTGATTCTCCAGTATCCATCAGGCTAACACTGCCAGGACAAGAAGACAAGGAGGGCTCTTGCTCTCCCAACCGATACACAACAACCACGACAGGCACGTGTGTAATGAGGACTTGGGAAAGAGATTTACCGTCTTCAGAGGCCCGAGCTAAATCCAAACAGTTGTAAGCCTTCTGTTTTCCACCCAGACTGGATGGAAACTTCCCCCCTCCCGCCTCAGATCACCAACAACTCATCCCACCACCTCCGCACTTCCCACTAAATCAAGCAGCAACACGGTGGCGCAGCGGTAGAGTTGCTGCCTCACAGCACCAGTGACCCAAGTTCGATCCTGACTACGGGTGCTGCCTCTACGGAGTTTCTACCTTCTCCCCGCGACCGTGCGAGCTTTCCCCGGGAGCTCTGGTTTCCTCCCACACTCCAAAGACGCACAGGTTTGTAGGTTAATTGGCTTTGGAATTTTTTTTACAAATTGTCCCTAGTGTGTGCAGGGTAGTGTTAGTGAACAGGGATCGCTGGTCGGCTTGGACCCGGTGGGCTGAAGGGCCCGTTTGCGCGCTGTATCTCTAAACTAAACTAAAGTGGCAACAAAGAAGGTTGTTCGAGGACGACCCAATAGGCAGATCTTCAAGCGTTCACTAGTTCCCACTGGGTTTGCAGCAGGTGGAGTGGGAACAAACACTAGTTCAATGTGACCTCACCCCAGCTCATCTATCTACCAGTTGCAGGCTGCACTGGTGAAGTGAACCATACAGCCCCAGTCCATGGAGACACCAAGTCCCACCTCCACGCTCAGATGGTTCCACACCGTCAAGTCCCACGGCAGCGCTGGGTGGAAAATAATAAACAACTGATCCAGCAACTCGGAATTTCACAATTGTTCAGTTATCAGCAGAACTGGATTCAATTACAAATCAGCAATCTCTTTGCTCACCACAAACTCACTCCTCCACTGAGCCAATAGTTAGTTAGTCAATGGTGGATCTTCTGCCTCAGACCCGGGTTCGATCCTGACCTCGGGTGCTGTCTGTACGGAGTTTGCACATTCTACCCGAGACCACATGCGTTTCCTCCAACACCCCAAAGGCGTGCTGGTTTGTAGGTTAATTGGCTTCTGTAAATTGTCCCCAGTGTGTCGGATGCTAACTTGGGTTAACTATGAACTAGTGTACAGGTGACCGCTGGTCGAGGTGGACTTGGCGGGCTGAAGGGCCTGCTTCCACATTGTGTCTCTCAACTCTGAACTCTAAAGTTGTCTCACTCATGCTCAGCAAAGTATAGAACCGCACCCCAAACGTAGCTTCAAGTGGAGACCTCACGTGGAGACAAGGAGCCAACTTGCTAAATTGGAAGAGAGGACAGTTTCCATTGTCAGGGCCAAGCAACTCAAAAGCCAACACAAAGACAGGCTTCCACAAAGCAGCCACGATTGGGTGACAGGGCGGCACAGTGGTAGAGCTGCTGCCTCACAGCACCAGGTTCAATCCCAACCTCCGGTGCTGTCCGTGCAGAGTTCGCACATTCCCTCTGTGACCGAGCGTGTCTTCTCCGGGTGCTCCAGTTTCCTCCCACATCCCAAAGGCGTGCAGGTGTGTAGGTCACTTGGTCCTCTGTCAACTGTCCCTCGTGTGTAGGGAGTGGAAGTGAGAGTGGGATAACATAGAGCTAGTCGATGGTCGGCCTGGACGCAATGGGCCGATGGGGCCTATTTCCACACTGTATCTCTAAACTGAACAAATCTGGTCACACACTCTGTTGGCCAACAGGAAAAGCTCACTGACGGTTTAGATCCCATCACAACGTGTCCATTACAAGCCCCGTGTCCAAACATGGACAACAAGGAGACAAACACAACAAGCGGGATGGGAGGACTGGCTTGGAAAACCAAAGGCACGATGACACCAGGGAGGTTGAATGACTTCATCGTGATCTTGTCCGCACATTCAGTGGTCTTGCACGAGTTCACTTCCAACTGCGGGTCACAGTACCACTTGCAATACCTCAGATAATGAAGCAGTCCGTGTCTGCACGGCAGCCAGGCCCAAGGGCTTTCAGCCGTGATTGAATGGCGGAGTAGACTTGTTGGGCTGAATGGCCTAATTCTGCGAGCAGAAGGTAGCATTCACAGTGTCAACGGTCCACGTCCTAATCACCGGCCAACCGCCTGCAATTTGGTAGTTCTGTGGTGTTACAATCAGACCGGTCATCCAGACAACAGGCCAGACAAATAAAAGAAGGCACAAGGAAACTGCAAGTGCTGCTACACTAAAGAAAAAAGACAAAGTGCTGGTGTAACTCAGCGAGTCTGGCAGCATCTCTAGAGAACACCGATTCCTATCCACATGGTCCTGAGATGCTGCCTGACCCGTCGAGTTACTCCAGCATGTTGGGTCTTTTCACAGACAAATAAGTCTACTTATTTGTAGACTTATTTCTAGACAAAGGCTGGTACTTTATTGCAATTTATCCATCTCCTGAATCTTCAAAATCTCTCTCTCTCTCTCTCTCTCTCTCTCTCTCTCTCCCCCTCTCTCCCTCTCTCTCCCCTCTCCTCTCCCTCCCCCCCCCTCCCCCCCTCTCCCCTCTCCCCCTCCCCTCTCCCTCTCCCTCTCCCCCTCTCTCCAAGTGACAATTCAGGAATGTGATTGGAATGCTCTCTGCATTTACTGGATGCACAGATTCATAAAGGCAGCTATAATATAACAGGCCCCACACCAATAAGAATAAAGTTGTACATTTGACAGGTGGCCCACAGACGGGCTTCCTGAAATACGAGGTGTACTGTCGTTGTGTACTTCAGAACCAGCCTTGGACATTGGAATGTGCAACGCAACAGTTCCACAGACAATCAAATCAACTATCCGAGTTGAATTGACAAGTTTGTCACTATACCTCATTGCTGTGCCAAAAGTAACCCTGAACCTTTTTAGTGTCACACTCAGAGTCATACAGCATAGAAACAGGCCCTTCAGCCCAACTTCCCCACATTGACCAACATGTCCCAACTACACTTGTCCCATCTGCTTGTGTTTGGCCCATATCCCTCTAAACCGGTCCTATCCATGTGCCTGTCTAATTGTTTCTTAAATGTTATGATAGACCCTGCCTCAACCTCCTCTGGAACTTGTGTGAAAAGGTTAACCCTCAGGTTCCTATGCAAACTTTCCCCCTTTACCTTAAACCCATGTCATCAGGTTATCGATTCCCCTACTCTGGCCAAGAGACCATTCCCCTCATGATTTTGTACGCCTCGATAAGATCCAACCTCATCCTCCTGCGCTCCAAGGAATGGAGACCCAGCCTGCTCAACCTCTCCCGGTAAGCTCAAGCTCTCGAGTCCTGACAACATCCTTGCAAATCTTCGAAGCACTCAATCCAGAACTCCATCAACCCGAGAGACAAGGGTGGGCACATTGCCTTACAAGCTGCTGCAACAGGGAAATCAAATACACAGAAGTGTGAAAACGCACACCTCCAGATTCAGGAACAGTTTCTTCCCAGCTTTTATCAGACAACTGAAGCGTCCTACCAACAATTAGAGAGCAATCCAGAGCTACGATCTACCTTATTGGAGACCCTTGGACTATCTCAGACTGAACTTTATACTGCACTAAATATTATTCACTTTAGCATGTGTCGGTACACGGTGGATGGTCGATTGTAATCATGTATTGCCTTTCTGCTGGCTGGTTAGCACGCAACAAAAGCTTTTCACTGTACCTCGGTACACGTGACAATGAGATAAACTCAAACTCAGTCCCATCCTGATGCAGGTTCGAAAGCCACAAACTCCCCCATGCCTGATATCATTTCATTCTGCAGACTACAAATGGATGAGATGGCAAGCCAACTACACCTCGAAGGCAGGTTGGAATGAGTAACAAATGCTGCCTCACCAAATCCTTTTATTATTGTTTATTCCCGGATAAAGATCTACGATCCCCCACATCTCAAAACATGTTCATAAACAACGCGCCAAGTGTGGAACCAGTGGGTCCCATCACACTCCGCAACTACAGTCCTGTTGTGTTGCTGCGAGTCAGGATTTCACTGTTCTGTTGCCAGTACATACGACAATTAAACACGTGTTGGAAAGAACTGCAGATGCGGGTTTAAATCGAAGGTAAGACACAAAATGCTGGAGTAAATCAGCGGGACAGGCAGCATCTCTGGAGAGAAGGAACGGGTGACGTTTCGGGTCGAGACCCTTCTTCAGACAGTCTGAAGAAGGGTCTCCACCCGAAACGTCACCGATTCCTTCGCTGCCTGTCCCGTCAATTAAAACATTCACGACTAGCAAGGAAAGATTGAAAATAATGCATAACGTATCCCGTTATGAAATCCCTAGGTCCTCATGAAACGCAAGCCCAAGGCTTCATACACAAGAATGTTATCAAAGCATAACTGCTGGCTAACCAGCCACTGACACCGGACAACACGAATCTTAACTTCCCATGGACGGAATACACACCTTCAATTTCCAGTAACTCGGAGTGCCATCCATGTTTAACTTTCCAGCATCCGATACAATCAAACAAGATCTAATTTGTTAAAAAAATTCAACCCTCTTCAAAAACAAAAAGCGCCAAGTTAAATTAATCTCAGTCAAGTGGCCCACCCTAGTACCTTAGTGGTAAACAAGTCCCCCCCCCCCACCAGGCACCACCTCGGATTCAAGCTCCTGACAATTATCTCGGAAGCGCAGCTGGAAAGTGCAGGCACACGGAGGAGGTTGGGATTAGATTGTGCCATGGTACTCCCTCTGGAACAAACAGCACGTCACCACCCAGCGATTCAGCTCAGGCCCACATCTAAATAAAATGGCCACATAGGCGAGGGAACAAAACCCGAGGGCACGGACTCTGATCCAGCCACTGGCTTTAGAAGGACCAGCGAGGATGTGGACAAGACGACATCACAATCAAGGAGAAGCATGTGTCTCTATTTATACATGTTTGTATGTATATATTTGAAAAGTTGAGTTGTAGTGCACTGCCTGGAAGCTCGCTCAATGGTATCTCTCAAATGGATGAATATCGGATGAATAATTAAAAAGGGCTTTTTGAAAAGGCAAATAGCAGGTTGTGGCGCTGCACGGAAGCTGCTTCAAAAGACCAACACTGGCTCAACAGGATAAACGCCTGCTCGGCAGGCTACAATCTGTACAGAGCACAAATCAGTTCAATGCCACAACCCACGGGGCTCCAGAAGTGTGCTCCACGAGCACTCTTGCAAGGCCAAAGGAAGTGTTTGTGTTTTCATTAACATGGAACAAGTTGTCCGCGGACTATCAAAACGGGGGAGAAACAACCGGTTTAGGAGTCAGGAGATGGACCTCGACCCGAAACGTCACCTATTCTATTCCTTTGCTCCAGAGATGCTGCCTGACCCCGCCGAGTTACTCCAGCATTTTGTGTCTTATCTTCGGTGTAAACTAGCATCTGCAGTTCCTTCCTACACACGGATTATCTAAGGGCACAAGTTGCAATAGTCTCTACCCCCCCCCACCCCCCCAAAATCACCTCCACTGCACACCTTCACACTCTGGAACCTGGTATGTGGAACCCACATGATACTAGCTTTAGAGGGGGGTCTTATTGGGTCCCTGTATCATCCATTTCACCCCAGGGACCCAATTTGCTACGCTCCCTTCTCGTCACCCCCCCCCCCCCCCCCCCACTCAACCACCTTCACAAGTACTTCAATAAACTGCAAAACCTTCCAAATAAAAACTGTTTATCTGATGAAGCCTGATCCGATTTAGAAGCAAGCCGGTCTCTAAGTAGATTAGTGACCCAAGAGTGCACAATATGTGAAAACAATTGGGGGCAGGGGGTGGAGAAGGGGAGGGGGGTATTTATGTGCGCAGGGGATGTGTTCCGGAAAAAAACGAACAGCAGAAAACAAACCCAACCAACTCCAAATCTGCCAGGAAAGAGCCCTCGCTTCCAGATCAGTCGCTCCACACACACACACACACACACACACACTAACCTGGACCTGTGTCCACTGACCTACACATAACATCAATCCCTGGGCTGCAATAGAGATTGAACTTCATCTGTTCCAAATAAACTCTCATCCAAAATCTGGGGCTTGGATCCCCTCTACAGCCAAAGGACGGTTATCTTTTTTTAAATGCAGAGTGTTGCCCTAATGGATGAATGAGCGTTGACCTAGTTATGATCCTACCCCCCCCCCCCACCCCCACCCGTTGCCTTGCCAATAGTCGCTGTGGGAAACTCAAGTGCTCTTTTCTTTCACTCTCTCACGCCCCACCACCCCTGTCTCACCCCCCTCACTCTCCAACTGGCCCCCACTCCATACAAACTCCTTCCCCTCCTCCTGCTCACCCACCCCCTCCCTCTCATCCTGCACTCCCCCTACACACACACAAAAACCCCTCCCCAATCCTCTCCTCCAACTCCCCCCCGGACTCTCTCTGCTCCTCCAACCCCCACTCTCTCTGCTCCTCCAGCCCCCCCCCTCCCTCCCCTCCATACTCCTAAACCTAGTTTCTTAATCCAGATCCACACACTGCACTATTTAAGACAGCTGGGGTTTTTGCAAACTGTGGGAAAACTTGGGACCAAACACACACACACATGACGAGGGCTCGGAAAGCGTCTTTGAAAGGGCCAAGAAAATAAGCCGAGACGGACCTGGGGGAGGGGGGGGGGGGGGGGGGGGAGGGGGTAGGGGAGGGGACGGGGGCAAGAGGGGGGAGGGAAGGAGGTGGGAGGGGAGGAGGAGAGGAGGAGAGGGGAGAGGTGGTCAGTCCAAGAGGGGGGGGGGGGGGAAGGGAAGGGGGGGAGGGAAGGGGGGAGGAGGGGAGGATGGGAGGGAGGTTCAAGAGGAGGAGGGTCAAGAGGAGGGGAGGGAAGTGGAGGGTCAAGAAGGGGGAAGGGAGGGGTGGGAACTATTAAGGGGGGGGGGGGAGAGGGAAGGGGGGGTCAAGAGGGGAGGAGGAGGAGGAGGGAGTGAGGGGGGAGGAGGATGGAAAGGAGGGGGAGGGAGAGTGTCTTTCCGAGGGGGAGTGGGAGGGGAGAAAGAACAGGAAGGCGGCTGCCGGTAGGGGGAAGGAGGAGAGGGGAGGGAAGAGGGGGGGAGAAGGGGGGGTCAAAGAGGGGAGGAGGAGAGGGGAGGGGAGGGAAGAGGGGGGTTCCGCGTGAGGAAGGAGGAGAGGAGGAGAGGAGGAGAGGAAAGGAGGGGAGGTCAAGCGAGGAGGGAGGAGAGGGGTAGAGGAGGGGAGGAGGAGAGGAGGGGAGGAGGAGAGGCGGGGCGTGAGAGGAGGGGAGGAGGGGAGAGGAGGGAGAGGAGGAGGGGATGGAACAATCCTGGAAAACCCAGTAATGTGACCCTGCCCCGGCCTGTGCTGTGAGCGGCCGTCCCCAGCCCCGCACACCACTCACAACAACTGCCATTACTCACACGCGATTCAGCGAGAGGGAGAAAATCAAATCACTTACCGTCTTAGAATCGAGTTCGTGCCTCGGTTGCGCCAGAACTTTATCTACGCCCGTTTGGTCAACAAAAGTGACAAAGCCGAATCCTCTAAAAAATAAATTACAAAAAAAAATGAATAAGCGATTGACTATTTTATTGTGTAGTTGTTGTTGTTGCAGCGTCCGTCCGTTCACTCAGAATGGGGACCGTGGAAAGATGCATCGTGTAGGAAACCGAATACACGGGGAAGGAGCAGGGGAGAGATTTTTAGATTTCATAAACCAGGCATCCATCCGTCCATTCATTTCAAAACGCGAAGTTTGCAACAAACAAAATCGAGTAGCGAGTCGCTGGCTTACCTTGACCGTTTTGTAACAGGGTCCCGCATCACCATGCACTCCTTCACATCCCCAAATTTACAGAAATATTCCTTCAGACCTTCTGTTAAAGTTTAAAAACAAGAGA
This sequence comes from Okamejei kenojei, assembly GCA_035221665.1. NCBI lineage: Eukaryota > Metazoa > Chordata > Chondrichthyes > Rajiformes > Rajidae > Okamejei > Okamejei kenojei. Next base: position 32,758,764 of record CM069155.1, read on the forward strand.
CGGGAAGGAAGGGGAACAAGTCAGGACCAGGGATTAAAACAGTCGCCACTAAAATGTGTGTGTGTGTGTGTGTGTGATTTTTTTTTTTAAACAAAGGTGTATTAACGACTTTAATTAAACATAAAGCCAGTGCATAAACGGTATCACATTATTAAAGCACTCAAATCATATGAATAAAACCACGGGGAGAGTTTAAACTAATGGGGGAACAACAAAACTATGTTTCAAAGAAAATGTAACACAGCGATTTGTATGCACACACGCTCACACTCACGCTCACACTCACACACTCACACACACACACACACACACACACACACACACACACACAAATGGGGGGAAATATATACAGAAATACACCGAATTTAATTTCATTTTTTTTAAACAGAAGTTTGTGGGGGGTATTTTTTTAATATAAAAAAAGGGAAAAGTTGGGGAAAGAGGTGTAGTTGGACCCTCCTTACCTTGTGTGGTTTGCCAGCTCAGTCCCCCGACGAACATTTTGCTAAAAAAAAATATGAAGAAGAGAGGGGAAAAAAAAAGACAAAGACACTACTCAGACACGGGATTCGGCCATGTTGGCACCTCACACACACATACACATTTAAAGACAAAAAAAAAGTAAGTTGGGCCGTTACCCCGAGCCACCCTTTGAAAGCCAACACTACAATTTTACACAGGATGATGTTATCCCCCCCCCAAAAAAAGCTATTTTTTTAAAAGTTTGATTATGAAGAATTAAATGTGATTTTTTTTTTGATTTTTTTTTTATAAATTACAAAAATAAATGAATTGGATTTGAGCTCCTGTACCAGGGATCGTGCTGTGAGTCTGCACTGAGGACCGTGTTGGCTTGGTTTGCGTCCGCCTCCATTACCTTCAGTCCCAGCCAGGCAAGTAAGGGCCCGTATCGCAGAGGTAGGGATGCACAGAGGGGAGGGGAGGGGAGGGGAGGGGAGGGGAGCAAGGGATCGTCACTAGCGGGAGGGAGGGAGGGAGGGAAGGGGCAGCCCGGCCGAGCGGCTCTTCATGACCCGGCCTGAACCCTCCCCTCCCTCCCCTCCCCCTCCCCCGCCCCCGCCTCACCCCCCCCCCCCCCCTGGGTCCTGTCCCCTCCTTCCTTCCCCGCCGACAGGAGGAGCCGCCCGGGCATTGGGCCCCCGCCTTCTGCGCTCTGTGCCCTCTCCGTCTTGTCCCTTCCCCTCTTCTGTTCTTCCTCGCTCCTTCCCTCTCTCCCGTTTCTCACTCTCCTTCTACCACTCCCCACTCTCCCCTCCCTCCTCCCTCCCTCCCTTCCCTCCCTCTCTCCCTTCCCCTCTCTCCCCTCTCTCCCCTCCAACTCCCCTCACCCCTCTGCTCCCCCTCTCTCCTTCTCTCTCCCTCCCCTCTCTCATTTCCCTCTCTCCTGTTCTCACTCTCCTTCTCCCACTCTCCCTTCATCCTTCTCCTCCCCTCATCCCTCTCTCCTCATCTCTCCCCCCTCATCTCTCTCTCTCCCGTTTGTCTCTATCTCTCTCCCTCCTCATCTTCTCTCTTTCTCCCCCATCTCTCTTTCTCCCCCCCCCCATCTCTCGCTCCCCCCCCATCTCTCCCCCTCCCCTGCCCATTACCGGTGGCCACTGACCTCCGGACAAACCGGGACCCCCCGCCCCCCCCCCCCCCCCCCCCCCCCCCGCAGCCGCTGTGACAACGGGCAGAAAGTTACAACAAGACAATCGTCTGATACTTTCTCTTTTAATTTTAATTTTATTTGAATTCCACGTGGGCCGCTTGTTTAAAGGCAGATTATTAGCTGGGAAACGGCCAAACGCCGGGCACAATGACATCCGTATCCACCAGATAGATAACAGGGCACTGGTTCACATGTTGTTCACGGTTTCACCGTTTGAGAGCTGGGTGCTTCCCCGAGCGGGGGGGGGGGAGGCTTGTGGAACTTTGCTTCCTCTCTCTCTAAAATAAAATGAAATCAGACCTATTTCGGTCCTTTCTTTAATGAGCGGGCTCCAGGGCTGATCGGAGTGCTGTGATGTGGGTGGTCCGCTGCTATTTACAGATGGGGAGAGGAATAGGTAGCATCGTCTGTATTGGTCAATGGAAAAACCTCCACCCCCCCCCCCCCCCCCCCCCCCTCTCTCTCTCTCCCTCCCGCTAGAATTAGCACTCAGAGGCTTTTTTGTTTAGTGATTTTCTGCATGGATATATGTTTGCAAATCCTAAAAAGCAGAGTATTTTGCAAAGACGAGGGGGGGGGGTGTAATATTTTCTAGGCATATGGTTTCACCTCAGTTTGGGCTGATCTGTTACTATAGTTTCCCCTCGACTCGTTCGCTCTCATAACAACATACCCCGGCTGGCAGCGTCCCTCGAGCTGCTGTTAGATGTTAGATCTCAATGGTAGACGAGTTTCGATTTCAAATTATGAGAATCGCCTTCAAAACGACGGCAGGAGTTTAGTTTCCAGTTTGACCGAACGCTGGTCGACGTTTTAAAGATTCACTGTGTATAATGGTTGTAATTAAGTGTACACGAACCTTTACACGTGGCAGCGGGTTCATTACACAGGGAGAGAGAGAGGGAGAGAATCTCACTTCCACAGAGACCGCGCAGGATTCAAACAGGTAAACAGAGGCAGTGTGTGTTTTCAACATGAAGTCAAACATTCTCAACATCTGCGCCGAAACTAAATAATAACGCAGACAAAACAGCCTCAATTACTCGAAATGTACATTCTCTCAAACTAAAAAGCAGTATATATTAATACATCTGTGAATAAGGTGCTCTTCATTTCGAGAGCCCTGTGAACGGTTTCTTCACAAATGCACCAGGGACATGTGTGTGGGAAGGGATTGCAGATGCTGGTTTACACCGAAGATAGAGACAAAATGCTGGAGCAACTCAAGCGGGACAGGCAGCGTCTCTGGAGAGAAGGAATGGGTGACGTTTCGGGTCGAGACCCTTCATCGGACTGGTCTCACCAGAACCACGCTGATGTGGGAGGGACGAGGCTTCGACAATTCTGTGTGTGTCTATTGTGACAAGAAGATGAAACTGGATTTCCAGATGACATCAGAGATGATAAACACGGAGTACAGTACTCTCAAACGGTCCGAACTATAGGCTATATGGTTATACAGTTAACTATACAACTATAGCCTGTCGTTTTCAAAATATATTTACTCGAAATATTTTTATTCCTGGATCGTTTGAACTAAAAAAAACATCCGGATTTTTTAAAATATAAGTATTTCGGTTTACAATAATCCGCGACACGTGATGGATGATTAAGAAATCTCTGACAGGACCTGATTTGGGAACAAAAAGGTCACTCGTAGGAAGATATATACATCTGAGAAGTTTCAGAATTGGAGCGTGGAAGGAACTCATCCACCAGCGCCTGTTGTCGCCGGGTCGCCCTGTAAACGATTCTCTGTCTCTGTGGGTAGTTCCGGGTGCGCTACACTACACTACACCTTATACAATAGGTGACCGTTTGAACACACTCTACCTGGCCCATCCGACCCCTGACAGAGTGTGTGCGCCGGTAGACACTAAACGCTGGAGTAACTCAGCGGGACAGGCAGCATCTCTGGAGAGGAGGAACGGGTGACGCTTCGGGTCGGAGACTCATCTTCAGGCGATTAATGTTAACCGCTCCAAAGGTGGCGAGCTGTTATTTTTGATGGAGATAGGGGGTGGGGGGGGGGGGGGGGGGGGGGGGTCTGTCTGGATGGACCTGGGCAGCATCTTTAGCAAGCCTGCTTAAGCAGTAGACCGTTACCCCCCAGAGAAGCAGAAAATGATTCCACATGCCCTGATCAATCAGTTCAGACAAACAAAAAAAAAGGTGGGGTGGAGGGAGGGGGGGGGGGGGGGGGGGCGAGGGAAGAAAACCAACGCGGCGAATGAAAGGAACGGACCAATTCAAAGTTTACACATGTGGGACGAACGGTCCAAATGTAACCCGGGGGCTGTGCACCGCAGATGTGCCGAGAGAGCGGCAGCTCAGAGAACGCTCCTCTTTAGTTTGTAGGCCAGATGTCAAAATAATGTTTCGCCCTTTAGTAAGCTTAAAAGATTATTTAAACTTTGCACACTCCGCCGGTCTATTTATTTGCTCAACGAAACAAAAAAACAAAATCAGTGGCAGTCAGTCCCCCTTATGGATTCAATTGTACCTTCCAAGCCTGTTGTTTTTTTTGTTTTTTTGCTACGCGGGTGGATTACGGGAGGGTGACTGGCGAGGGTTTAATGTTTCCTGGCCTCTCCCAGTCGCTGCTGGGTCTCGGCGAAATGACTTCACCCCAAACCGTGGCTCACACTCACACTCACACCATGGATTAGCCATCACATGGGCGGGTTAAAGCTCCAACCATGTAATGTGTGATCCACTCGGAACCCAGCCTGCAAATAAATCAGCCCAATCCGGAATTAAGTGGAGTGGGCAACATTCTGCAAGACTGGTTATTAAACACTGCAGCCTCAAATAAACTCTGAACTACACAGGCTATTATTGTTATTGTTGCACTCTTATTGTCCGTGTTTGTGTGTGTGTGTGTGTGTGTGATCTGTATATATGTGCATCTGTGAGTATACACACTCTGAACTTTTTCTCTCTCTGGTTTATTATATTGTTTACATATTGTGTTGTGCTGCTGCAAGTAAGAATGTTATTGTTTTATCTGGGACACATGACAATAACACTCTCTTGATACTCTCATCTGTAAAAAAAAAATAATCTTTTCTTTTCAAATCCTGACACTAATTCATCCTGTAACAGATTGTGTTAATTCTGGGGTTGTTTAAAATTAAACTTGCGCTCATGGTGCGGGAGACTGTACATTAACCCTGGCAATAAGATTGCGTTTGTTGATGTACATTGCATCTGATGCCTCCACTGGTTACATTCACCTTTGCCCCCAGTATTGGATGGACAGTGTCATATTACAGGCAGATGGGTGTGCGTATGTGTGTGTAGACTGGATAGACTCGGCTTGTACTCGCTAGAATTTAGAAGATTGAGGGGGGATCTTATAGAAACTTACAAAATTCTTAAGGGGTTGGACAGGCAAGATGCAGGAAGATGGTTCCCGATGTTGGGGGAGTCCAGAACAAGGGGTCACAGTTTAAGGATAAGGGGGAAGTCTTTTAGGACCAAGATGAGAAAATCATTTTTCACACAGAGAGTGGTGAATCTGTGGAATTCTCTGCCACGGAAGGTAGTAAAGGCCAGTTCATTGGCTATATTTAAGAGGGAGTTAGATGTGGCCCTTGTGGCTAAAGGGATCAGGGGGTATGGAGAGAAGGCAGGTACGGGATACTGAGTTGGATGATCAGCCATGATCATATTGAATGGCGGTGCAGGCTCGAAGGGCCGAATGGCCTACTCCTGCATCTATTTTCTATGTTTCTATATGAAGTGTGGAGGAGGAGGTGGGGAGATGGCTGTGCGATTCAGACCCAGGTGCCTTGATCAAAATCTATCTGATTCCAGCCCGGAATTCATCCCTTCATGTGATATCGAAGCATGATCCATTCTAGTGTTTAAGATCATGAGAGGAATAGATCGGGGGGTGGGTGCACAGAGTTACTTGCCCAGAGTAGATGAAGTGAGGACCAGAGGACATCGGATCAAGGTGAAGGGGAAAAGATTTAATAAGAATCTGAGGGGTAACTTTTTCACACAAAAGGTGGTGGGTGTATGGAACAAGCTGCCAGAGGAGGTAGTTGAGGCTGGGACTATCCCAGCGTTTAAGGAGCAGTTAGACAGGTACATGGATAGGACAGGTTTGGAGGGATATGGACCAAACGTTAGCAGGTCGGACAAGTATAGTTGGGACATGTAGGCCGGTGTGGGCAAGTTGGGCCAAATAGCCAGTTTCCACACGGTATCACTCTATGACTATTTTCCTTGATCTCCTTCCCCTTTGATCTCTCGCTTTCACACCTTACCCTTCAATATCTCTCTGTGACTCCCTCTCCCCCTGACTCTCAGTGTGAAGAAGGGTCTCGAGCCGAAACGTCACCCATCCCTTCTCTCCAGAGATACTGCCTGTCCCGCTGAGTTACTCCAGCATTGTATTCTTACACAATGCAAAGTTACTCTTGCTTCCTCCTGAAACAAAGCACCTGTGAAGTGTTTGAGAGATTGCTCATAAATTCATAAATTATAAGAATAAAATTAGGCCATTCGGCCCATCAAGTCTATTCCGCCATTCAATCATGGCTGATCTATCTTTCCCTCGACTCCATTCTGCTGCCTTCTCCTCATAACCCCTGACACCCGTACTAATCAAGAATATCACTCTCCTTAAAAATATCAATTGACTTGGTCTCCACAGCCTTCTGTGGCAATGAATTCCACAGATTCACCACCCTCTGACTAAAGAAATTCTTCCACATCTGCCTTCTAAAGGTACGTCCTTTTGTTCTGAGGCTGTGGCGTCTGGTCCTATACTCTCCCACTAGAGGAGACGTCCTCTCCCCATCCACTCAATCCAGACCCAACAAAGATCGACCGGTCAGTGTCCAGTGAGGACAGGACCTCAAACCGTGGTCCTTGGCGTTGGCTGCACCGAGCTTCAGTGCGTCCCTCAACAAGTTCTCCTGCACTTTGGAATGTGCCAACACAGCATCTACAGTACCTACAGTCATCACCGTCCACTGGTAGAGCAAAGAGCGCCTGTCTCCTGCATGATGATCTTCCAGCGGTTGTTGATGTTTGTTGGGGCATAATCGGAGACTCCCCTGTTACGTGGTTGCCTGGAGTGAAAATCAACAAGGAATAATTTTTTTTATTTGGAAGGGGAATAAGGACAAATTTTATTTCCACAATTAAACTTTATTCAAATAATAAAAATGTGCCAAATAGGAACTGCAAAACTCTTCCGATTTTTTCAGTGCCTGTACATTCATTAATGCCATACCTCAATTGTGTTTGCAACTATCCTTAAACCAAGGGGCATCCTATTTTGCCATCATGTGGCTTTCTCAGTGATATTGATCCCTTGTTTTTGGCCAAGTATTCACATACAAGGAATTTGCTTGGTGCTCCGCCCACAAGTAACAACATGACATTTACAGCGACAGTTACTGAATGAGATCTCAGAAAATATTAAAATTTAATAATTATAAAACATTAATGATGGCCCCTACTGGATTTGTCCCCTCGATGTTCAGTCAGTGTGTGCAGGTACCTGGACTGTGGTTCCTCCCCCACAGAGCCTTGGCGTTGGCTGCACCGAGCTTCAGTGCGTCCCTCAGCGCGTACTCCTGCAGTCTGGAGCGGGCCAGTCAGCAACATTCCCTGAAGGACATCTCGCGGGAAAGCGAATAGGTGACATTTTGGGTCGAAAGGGTTCTGAAGAAGGGCTTTGGACCCCATACGTCACCTATTCCTTTTCTCCAGAGATGCTGCCTGACCCGCTGAGTTTATCCAGCACTTTGTGTCTATCGCCTACATATACTGTTCTGCGCATTACGGTCTTTCACAAGCAGTATCTCCCTTGCGCCCACCAGCCTCTGACATTCTTTACTCCTGTAATCTCGTCTGTGTGGGGATTGGATCAAGAAAAAGACGCAAAGTGCCGGAGTATCTCTGTGGGTCAGGGAGCATCTCTGGAGAACATGGATAGGTTATGTGGCAGGGCAGAACACTTCTCCAGACTCTACGCCAAAGTGTTGGAGTAACTCAGTGAGTCAGGCAGCATCTTTGGAGAATGCGGAGAGGTGGCCTTTTGGATCGGGACCCTTGTTGAGGTGCGATGCATCAGCTTCCTTGTCACTCCCCACCTTCACACTGACAGTGTTCATCAGGTCATAAGTAATAGGAGCAGAATTAGGCCATTCGGCCCATCAAGTCTACTCCGCCATTCAATCATGGCTGATCTATCTATCTACCCCTCCTAACGCCATTCTCCTGCCTTATCCCCATAACCCCTGACACTCCTGACAACTCCAGAACCATATCTCAGTCACAGCTAACCTGTGCGCTCCACAATGCAGGTTATTATCTCACCCCCCCCCAAACACCACCTCAGAAAGTCCAAATAGTTCCAGAAGGATGTGGAGGGACTTTGTTGAAACCTACCGAATAGTGAAAGGCCTCCAGAGAGCGGATGTGGAGAGGATGTTTCCACTCGTGGGAGAGTTTAGGACCAGAGGTCATATCCTCAAAATTAAAGGATGTTCTTTTACGAAGGAGATGAGGAGGAATTTCTCATGACCAACAACAAACAACAACAGTCAGTTTTATTCGTCACTCGCACACAAAGTGCAAGTGGAATGAATTTGCCAGCAGCGGTACGATGAAAAAAGAACACACAAAAACACATAAAAAATTTAACACAAACGTCCACCACAGCAGTCATCACTGTGGTGGAAGGCACAAACAATTGGCCGGTCCTCCTCCATCCCCCCCGTGGTCGGGGACCTCAACCCTCCCCAGCCGCCGCTGTGGGCGCCCAGATGTGCAGACAAGGTAAAAAGTGAATCTTTTAAGTGAAAAAGAGAAAAAAGTGACTAGTGATGAATCTGTGGAATTCATTGCCACACAAGGCTGTGGAGGCCTACCGATATTTTTAAGGCAGAGATAGATACATTCTCGATTAAGAAAGAGCTGCACATGCTGGAAAAATCGAAGGTAGACAAAAATGCTGGAGGGACTCAGCGGGTGAGGCAGCATCTATGGAGCGAAGGAGTAGGTGACCTTTCCTTCTTCAGAAGAAGGGTCTCAACCCGAAACGTCACCTATTCCTTCGCTCCATAGATGCTGCCTCACCCGCTGAGTCTCTCCAGCATTTCCGTTTACCTTACATTCTTGATTAGTGCGGGGCGTCAGGGGTTATGGGGAGAAGGCAGGAGAATGGGCTTGGAGGGAGATACAGATCAGCGGAGTAGACTTGGTGGGCCGAATGGCCTAATTCTGCTCCTATCTCATGTGAACATGAACTCCAGGGCACCGGATGAGCTAAAGAGCGACCCAGATACCGTTGTGACCCACAGCTTGGACAGAAGTATTGTTGAACACGCCAGTGTAAAAATTGCACTAGTATATGGAAACATAGAAACATAGAAAATAGGTGCAGGAGGAGGCCATTCGGCCCTTCGAGCCAGCACCGCCATTCATTGTGATCAAGGCTGATCGTCCCCAATCAATAACCCGTGCCTGCCTTCTCCCCATATCTCTTGATTCCACTAGCCCCTAGAGCTCTATCTAACTCTCTCTTAAATCCATCCAGTGACTTGGCCTCCACTGCCCTCTGTGGCAGGGAATTCCACAAATTCACAACTGTCTGGGTGAAAATGTTTTTTCTCACCTCAGTCGTAAATGTCTTCCCCTTTATTCTAAGAATATATGTCACCCCCCTCCCTCCCCCCCCCCCCATCTTTTTGCCTCCTTCCTCAGAAAAGTCCCAGAAAATAAGCTTAGTGACTTGATATAAGAACAATAACATGTAATGGGACAATCGATGTTAAGCTGGAGTTTTTGTCTTGCATCCCTGGATTCTGAAAGATTCGATTGAAGAGAGAAAGGATAAGTTGTTTGTCAGCATCCCAAACTCCCAGGGTGGAGAGTTCCCAGTGGAGCAGAAAACAACAAGTGTGGCACTGACATTGAAGAAAGAGGGAGAGGGGATTGAAAGGAAAAACAATGACGCCTCTACACGAACACCCTGTGTTCTCAGACTCTGTGGCCGATGTCAGAACGTCCTTCAAGAGGGGAGATCCACAAAAGCATTTGGCCCACAGGCCGTATCGGGCCAAGTACTAAAGGCCTGACCTGATCACTGGCTGGAGTGCTCAGCCAACAAGGCATCATTGTGGGCTCCACCTTCCCTTGATTACCGTTGTTTTTTTAAAAGATATATATTTTTATTGATATATATCATATACATATCATAATCAAAACTCATTTTGTTTATCAATTACATATTGTTAATGTAATTGGGATCCCAGCTCTCAAAATAGTTGGGATCCTAGTTTATCAATTACATATTAACACAGCTTCTATTTGTTTATTTTTTTTTATAGATAGAAAGAAAGGGGAAAAAAAACGATTTAAAAAATAGAATAAATGACCAATAATACAGCTTTGGAGATAGGTCTGTAGATTATAAAACGTAACTATTCATCTAATCCTGGGTTCAGGTTTCAGTCAGGCTTCCATGCTGGACCAATTTACCCTTTCAGAAAATCAATAAATGGAGGCCATATTCTAGCAAATCATTCTGGTTTGTCAATTAAGACAAGTCTACTTCTTTCCAAATGTAAGGTCTCCGACATCTCCATAATCCACATTTTAATTCTGGGGGTTGTTGGGTTTTTCCAAAATTTTAATATTACCGTTGCTTTTTGCATATCTCTCATTCATTTGCCGTGTGCACCGCACGCATTATCACCGAGCCCACAGCCAACAATGGAGCATTGTGGGCTCCACCTTTCCTTGATTATTGTTCCTTTTTGCTTATCTTCCATTTGTTTGCCCCATCTACCATCTACATCTCTCGATTTCCTCTCCACAGGCTCTCAGTCTGAAGAAGGGTCTCGACCCAAAACGTCACCTGATCCCTTTCTCCAGAGATGCTGCCTGACCCGTTGAGTTACTCCAGCTTTTTTGTGTCAATCTTCGGACACCTTCAACATCTCGCTATGGTAGTCTGAAGTTCCCAACTGCTTCAAGCTGGCATCTGTGACACTGGTTCCTTGGAAGCAGGGTGGGACAGAGGCACAGGGGTAGAGTTGCTGCCTTGCTGCCGGCAGACACTCGGGCTCAGTCCTGATTACATGCGCTGTCTTTACCGAGACAAGCCTCCTTTTGTGCATATCTCCAGCCCTTACCCCTGTTGTAACCAGGTCTGAGAGGCCCACATTGTCCAGTGTAGACTCTACTTCCTGAGAAGATTACGGAGATTCGGCATGTCGAAGAGGATTCTCCTAAACGTCTACAGGTGCACGGCAGAGAGCATTCTGACCGGTTGCATCGTGGGCCGGTCCGGCAACTTGAACGTCCGGGAGCGAAAAAGACTACAAAAAGTTGTGACCACTGCCCAGTCCATCGCCGGCTCTGACCTCCCCACCGTCAAAGGGATCTATCGTAGTCGCTGCCTCAAAAAGGCAGTCAAAATCATCAGAGACCCACACCATCCTGGCCACACACTCATCTCACCATTGCCATCAGGAAGAAGGTACAGGAGCCTGAAACCTGTAACGTCCAGGTTCAGGAACAGCTTCTTCACGACAGCCATCAGGCTATTAAACACAACAACGAATAAGCTCTGAGCTCTAAATTGCAAAAGACTATATTATTATTATTATTATTGCATTATATTTGTTATTTATTGAACTTTTTTTTTTCTCATCCCCCGTTAAGCACTATGTTTACATATTCTGTTGTGCTGCAACAAGTAAGAATGTCATTGTCCCATCCAGAACATATGGCACTCTTGACTCAGATTCTAGTTTAGTTTAGAGATTTAGTTTAATTTAGAGATGCCGCTCGGAAAGAGGCTCTTCGGCCCACCGAGTCCGCGCCGACCAGCGATCCCCGCACACTAACACCATCCTACACGCACTCGGGACAATTTACAATTTTACCAAGCCAATTAACCTACAAACCTGTGCGTCTTTGGAGTGTGTGAGGAAGCCGGAGCACCCGGAGAAAACCCACGAGGTTCACAGGGGGAGAACGCGCAAACTCCGTACAGGCAAGCACCCACAGTCGGGATCGAACCCGGGTCTCTGGCGCTGTGAGGCAGCGACTCAACCACTGCGCCAGCGTGCTGCCTACAATAGACCTAGGGTGGAAGAAAACCTCCCTCAAACCTGTGGAGTGGATAAGAGGGAAAAGAGAGGGATGTCACATTTTCAACATTAGAACAATGACCACTTCAGAAATACTTCAGGCTGTGAAACATGGAGATTGACATATGAATAATTAAACTGGCCGCTATTAAATGTAAATTCAGCTTTTTTTTAAAATAAACTCTTGCTTTTTTTTCTCTCTTGAGATGTGAAGGGTGTGAAGGGTGGGAAGCTCCCAGCACAGTGTCAGAGTGCTGGCTAAGTGTGCATTTGCATGGGTGTAACAGGGGCCATCCGTGGAACAAAGCAAGCAGTCTCAGGCAAAAGAAGCCCAGCGAGGAAAAAAAACCGAAGGGAACGCCTTTATTATCCGTAAACAACCCGACAAAGCGTGAAATGAAACATTTATACTTGTCTTACTTCTGGGAGATATAAACAAAGCCGGTGTTGCTGACATGCTGAGACTGAGGTGTGAACCGATCCTCCCAGCAGCTCCCAGCAGCCTTGGGCACAGGAGAGACACACAAAGCTGGAGTCACCCAGCCGGTCAGGCATCTCTGGAGACAAAGAATAGGTGACGTTTTGGGTCGAAAGGGTCTGAAGGAGGGTCTCGACCCGAAACGTCACCGATTCCTTTTCTCCAGAGATGCTGCCTGACCCGCTGAGCTGGCACGGAACTCGACTATCCATAAACATGGAGCGTCAGACCCATGGGACAAGGGGGGGGACACAATTTTTGACGGCCACGCCCGCGCATGGCGCACATCACACACACATGCTCCGAGACGCTTCAAGATGAGGCTCAATCTCAAGGCTAACTTGCCCATCGCTCACACTCCCTGCTCTGCCTCCCTGCTCCCTGCAATGGTCACTCTGCCTGTCTCGCGGTTAAACCTACTCCCCCTGCCTGGACTGACGGTGGGATACCAGCGCTGATCTACTCGAGCAGGTGGCCACGTTTTTCCGCAAGTCCAGGCAGGTCCCTCTCCTGGCGGGTCAGGCAGAGTGAGCTGGGTTTTAGCGCTTGCCTTCTCTGCGCTGGCTGTGGGCCTGGGGTACAGCCTCACTTTGTCTGGACTGCCGACGTCTCTGGCCACCCATGGGGGGGGGGGTAGGGGGGGGGCACTCGGGTGGGGACGGGACAGTGCCAGAGACCCGGCCGGGATCGATCTAAGCGCTGGGGATGAGGCGCAGGTCTGTTGCACTGTCTCCTCCTCAATCACCGCCCTCTATCCTCCCCTCAGTCCCAACCCCCCCTCACTCCTCCCTCCTCACCAATCATCGTGCTGAATCATCATGTCTCGCCCCACATGCCTGCTGACCGACGTCTCTCTCGTTCTCCATGGCGCCCTCCCTCGATCAGCAGTCACACCCCCCACTGTCTCGCAGGAAGGGGGGAAAGCGGAGATTTTAAAATCCGGATGACAAAAACTTGGGGGGGATGTCCCCCACCTCTCACAACATGGGGGGGACGTGTCCCCTCTGGCCCCCCCGGGTTTTCCACCCCGCGCGCTGAGTTACTCCAGCGCTTTGTGTCTGTCTTTGACATTTGGCCTCTGTAAATGGCCCCGCATGTGCCACTAGCCCCTAGAGTTTGCACGTTCTCTCCATGACCTGATGGGTTTCCTCCCACTTTCACAAGACCTGCGGGTTTGGAGACATGGCTTTGCCCCCGAAATTGGAGGCGGTGGGGGTGAATAAACTGTAAGTGAGGACATGCCGGAACAAACCAGGCCCATGGTTGGCCAGGGAAGGTGTGATAACTAGAGGGACGTAAGGATGCGAACAGGGGGTGACGACCCAAATGGAACTGGTTGGACAGCAAAGGGTTTGGGTGACAGGAGAGGGGAATCCAGGAGTTACTTGAAATTAGAGAAACCAACGTTCATACCACATGGGTTGTAAACTGCCCAAGCGAAACATAACGGAAGTGGAGGAAGGAACTGCAGATGCTGATTTACACTGAAGATTGACACAAAATGCTGGAGAAACTCAGCAGTGCAGGCAGCATCTCTGAGGAAAAGGAATAGGAAACATCAGCAATTCCTCTCTCCAGAGATACCGCCAGACCTGCTGCGTTACTCCAGCATTTTGCATCTATCTTCAAGCGAAATATGCGGTGACGTCTCTCCAATCTGCGCGTGGCCTCACTGACAATGGAGGAGGCCCGGGACAGAAAGGTCAGTGTGGGAGTGGGAAGGGGGGGAGTTAAAGTGTTTGGCAACCGGGAGATCCTGCGGGCCAAGGCATTGCGCATCTCTTTATCTTGTGTACATCTGCGGTTTAACGTCATACCGGAGGTGAGTGGCAATACAGCACCAACTTTCATTTACTGCATGCACAGAAAGGAACTGCTGGTTGAAATCGAAGATAGACACAAAATGTTGGAGAAACTCAGCGGGACAGGCAGCACCCCTGGAGAGAAAGATTTGGTAATGTTCTTTCTCTCCAGAAGAAGGGTCTCGTCCCGAGACGTCACCCATTCTATCCCTCCAGAGATGCTGCCTGTCCCGCTGAGTTACTCCAACATTTTGGGTCTATCAACTTTAATTTATATTGACTTCACTTGAGTTTAGTTTAATGTCACGTGTATCGAGGTACAGTGAAAAGCTTTTGTTGCGTGCTAACCAGTCAGCGGAAAGTCAATACCTGATTACTTTCGAGCTGTCCACAGTGTACAGATACACGATAAAGGGAATAACGTGAATAATGTTTAATGCAAGATAAAGCCGGTAAATCCGATCAAATATAGTCCGAGGGTCTCCAATGAGGTAGATGGTTCAGTTGCCTGGGAAGAAACTGTCCCTGAATCTGGAGGTGTGTGCGTTTTCACACTTCTGTACCGTTTATCGGATGGGGGAGATGTGGAGTGGGCGCCGTGCGGCTCGTCCTGGACGAGTGGCCTTGCCGACGCAGCGTGAGGTATAAATGGAGTCAACGGTAGAAACAAGGGACCGCAGACGCTGGTTTTACCAAAGAAAGGCCCAAAAAGCCGGAGTAACTCAGCGGGTCATGCAGGAGAACGTGTGTTTCTGGAGGGGGGTGGAACTAACAACCATACAATCACAACCTTACGACTGGAGATTAGAGAAAGAGAGACATCTCTCAGCTGGATCTCAGCTGAAGAGGAAACACTTTTCTGCGATGTGTAGGAACTGCAGATGCTGGAATATACTGAAGATAGACACAAAGTGAATTGAATTGAACCCTTTATTAGAAACATAGAAACATAGAAAATAGGTGCAGGAGTAGGCCACTCGGTCCTTCCAGCCTGCACCGCCATTCAATATGATCATGGCTGATCATCCGACTCAGTATCCTGTACCTGCCTTCTCTCCATACCCCCTGATCCCTTTAGCCACAAGGGCCACATCTAACTCCCTCTTAGATATGGCCAATGAACTGGCCTCAACTACATTACCTTCTGTGGCAGAGAATTCCACAGATTCGCCACTCTCTGTGTTTTTCTCATCTCGGTCCTAAAAGACTTCCCCCTTATCCTTAAACTGTGACCCCTTGTTCTGGACTTCCCCAACATCGGGAACAATCTTCCTGCATCTAGCCTGTCCAACCCCTTAAGAATTTTGTACGTTTCTATAAGATCCCCCCTCAATCCTCTAAATTCCAGCGAGCTTATTGCCGCATGTGACAAGTCGCAGTGAAATTCTTTGCTTGTATATCCAGGGTACACAAACAGTCGCCCATAAGGGGCCCTTACAAAGCTGCAAACTACCCCGTGCCAGGTCCTCCCTTCCCCCTCCCTCAAGGCAGTACCCCCGTGCCAGACCCTTCCCCCGTCCCTCCCCCCGGCAGCAGGGTCCGCACTCCCACGCGGTCCGTCCTCGTCTCACGGTCGGCGCCATCATCGACCGCCGCGCCGACCTCTCCACTATCACCACCGCACCAGTCCTCTCCAGATGCCTCCGTGGCACCGACCCTGGCCCCAGCCTGGATTAACACAGTGGGACAGGCAGCATCGCTGGAGAAACAGGATGGGCAACGTTTCGGGTCGCAGCCCCTGCATTCTACAATGTTTGTGTTACACTCTCCACAAACTACCTTTTTTAAAAAAAAAAATGCCCTCAGCAAGAGCAACAGAGGAAGTCAATCAACACCATTGCAATCTTAAAAGTAATTAAAGGAAGATTAGACCTTCTTATCTGTCTTCCTCTTATCATGGGTTTCCTGTGTTTGATTGTGTGTTTGCATGGAGGTTTATCCCGAGAGTGAGTGAGTGTGAGTGTGAGTGTGAGTGTGAGTGAGTGTGAGTGAGTGAGTGTGAGTGAGTGTGAGTGTGAGTGTGAGTGAGTGAGTGAGAGTGTGAGTGAGTTAGTGGGTGAGAGTGAGTGAGCTGCATTCAGTAGGTTTACTATAATAGAGATATCAACCTTGACTCATAGCTGCCCTCTTTGATTGATTGAAAGATACAGCACGGAAAGAAACAGGCCCTTCGGCCCACAGAGTCCATGCAGGCCGTCAATCACCCACTCACACTAATTCTATGCTATCCCACTTATACATTCACTCCCGACACACTAGTGGCAATTTACAGGCCAATGAACCTACCAACTAGCATGTCCTTTGGGATGCAGGAGGATAAGTTCATAAGTTCCAGGAGCAGTATTAGGCCATTCGGCCCATCTAGTCTACTCTGTCATTCAATCATGGCTGATCTATCTCTCCTTCTCAGCCCCATTCTCCCGCCTTCTCCTCATAACCCCTGACACCCGTACTAATCATGAATCTATCAATCTCCACCTTAAAAATATCCATTGGCCTCCACAGCCGTCTGTGGCAATGAATTCCACAGATTCACCACCCTCTGACTAAAGAAATTCCTCCTCATCTCCTTTGTAAAGGTTCATCCTTTTATTCTGAGGCTGTGGCCTCTGTTCCTAGACTCTCCTACAAGTGGAAATCTCCTCTCCACATCCACTCTATCCAGGCCTTTCACTATTTGGTAAATATTAATGAGGTCCCCCCCGTCATCCTTCTAAACACCAGCGAGCACAGGCCCAGTGCCGCCAAACGCTCATCATATGTTACATAAATAATTCCTGGGATAATTCTCGTAGAAACGTCCCCAGGATCATTCTCATCCTAATACCCCTGGCATGAGAAAAGGCCGCACTGGGTCGCAGTTATAAAGTAATAAAGATCCCCACTACAGGCGCTGTCTGTAGGGAGTTTGCACGTTCTCCCCGTGACCTGCGTGGGTTCTCTCGGAGATCTTCGGTTTCCTCCCACACTCCACAGACGTGCCGGTTCGTTGGTTAATTGGCTTGGTGTAAATGTAAATTGCCCCTTGTGTGTAGGATAGTGCTAGTATGGGGTGCTGACTCGGTGGGCTGAAGGGCCTGTTTCCACGCTGTATCTCTGGATCTCTAAACTAAACTGAAAGGAAACTCGTCCGGGCTTCCTGAGCTTTCTCCAGCTTGCTGCTGGCAGATCCCACCGGGTCCACATGCCAACAAGGAATCAATGATGTCAGGGGAGGAGGGGGGCAGGGTGACGTTTTGGCACGAAGAGACAAGAAGAGTGATTTCAAACAAAAGCTCCCGGATCCCTCTGACTGGCGCTTGAGGCTGACGCTTCCTGCGGCTGAGTGGGCTGTCCCGGTTTTGAAAAGAAAATACACAAAGTGCTGGAGTACCTCAGTGGGTCAGGCAGCATCTCTGGAGAAAAAGGATGGGTGACGTTTTGGGTCGGGATCCTTCGTCAGACACCCGACCCCGAAACATCACCTATCCTTTTTCTCCAGAGATGCTACCTGAACCTACTGAGTTACTCCAGCACTTTGAGTCTATCTTTGGTGTAAACCAACAGCATCTGCAGTTCTTTGTTTCTACATGAATCTTTCGGGTTGGGGACCCTTCAGACGGATTCCTGGAGAACATGGGTAGGCGCTGTTTCGGGTGGGGACCCTTCTTCACACCGATGCTGCCCGACTCACTGAGTTGCTCCAGCACTCTTGTCTGTTTTTGTAAACCAGCATCTGCAGTCTGAAGAAGGGTCTCGACCCGAAACGTCGCCTATCTCCTTCACTCCTTGGATGCTGCTGCACCGGCTGAGTTTCTCCAGCCTTGCAGTTCTTGCCTGTCTTCATGGTCCCAATCCTGATCCTGATTTTGACCAGCGAGATCTCCATTGAGACCAAAAGTGGATTGACTGGGCAACCTCGTGAGGGGACGGTGCGGACGGGCCCTAGGTCTGTACTAGCTGGAGTTAAAAGAGCAGGGATTTGACAAACATACTGTCTCTGTGGTTCTGTGCAGAGTTCTGCCATTGCCTCACATGGATCATATGATCATCAGTGATAGGAGCAGAATTAGGCCGTTCGGCCCATCAAGTCTACTCCGCCATTCAATCACGGCTGATCTATCTTCCTCCAAACCGCATTCCCCTGCCTTCTCCCATAACCTCTGACACCCGCACTAATCAGGAATCTATCTACCTCTGCCTTAAACATATCCACTGACTTGGCCTCCACAGCCTTCTGTGGCAAAGAATTCCACAAATTCATCACCCTCTGATTAAAAACCCACATGGCCAGAGACATGAGAGGAATAGACAGGGTAAACACACTGTCTTTTGCCCTGAGTAGGTGAATCGTGAACCAGAGGACATAGGTGTAAGGTGAAGGGGGCAAGATTTAATAGCAACCCGAGGGGGAACTTTTTTACAGGTATGATCACAACATTTAAGAAACATTTTGGCAGATGCATAGATCGGATAGAGGGATGGATATGGGCCAAACGCAGGCAGGTGGGACGAGTGTAGATGGGGCATGTTGGTTGGTGTGGGCAAGTTGGGCCTAATGGCCAGTTTTCATGCTGTATCACTCGATGACTCTATTCCCCCTCCCGCCGAATTTTGCCGAATTATCCTGACTTTCACGCCCTCATTACCCCCCCTCAACAATTCATCCTTCTTGCCTGCCAGCCTGCTTCAACACACTCAAAGGTCTGCTAAAATCTCACCTCATTCTCTATCTAAAATGGAGCCAACCCCTCCTTGCTTAGGTTTGTATTCTCACACACTTTGTATTAGACAAACAGATCAGGCAGATGGAAAATCACCGATCGATGAGATTCACATTGCCTTATTACCTTGAACCAACTAAACTGAACTCTCTCTAAGTATACTAAAGTTGTTCAATTTCCATTGCCCCAGCAGTGGAGTTGTGCCAATACTTTTCTCTATG